>LUCH01000271.1:182835-221093 GCA_013368495.1 Paragonimus heterotremus | reverse complement strand
TTAAAGGTTGGAAGAAGGCTGGCATTTTTTCCGGAAAGTGTCAGTTCTGGTACATTGCCATTCACCCGCGGTGCCTTGCGGTACAAGCTTTTGAGGGTAATGCTTTGGTTGAGAACCCTAATCGTTCTACTGTTTATGTTTGGGCATCCTCGCAATATCTCAGCTCATACACGAATGTGGCAGTTAAGCATCGATGAGAACTACCGATGTATTGCTGTCTGTAATGGTGATGATGATGGCAGATCCAGAGAGCATGTCGGGCTACCGAGTCGGAAGTGGTCTTCATGTCCTGAAGTACCACGACCTGTCTGAGGGAAAATGTCGACGTTTCATTCTCTTTCGCAAAGGCCGCTGCACCGTTGTGATTCGGGCAATTTTGCTGTCATCGCTTTTTGCGCAGCGTTGGATTACCATCACCACAATCGTCAGACAGCATTACGCTAGTGACTCACGTTCACACTTAACCACCGTACGGTCATGAGGAGAATAACAAGCCCTAACGGAGAAGCAGCAAATGGGAAGGAATGAGACATAATTACCAAAAGCACCCCCTATCTGAACTGTCAACATCGACACGTCTAATTTGCAAACAAATTACCAACCTTCGGGTCGGAGTACGGCGTCTTCAAGCGCTTTCTTGCGGCTATTGCTATACCACACAATTAATTACACCTACTGCGTGGACATCCTAACCAAACAACGGCGACGTTTACGTCACTGAACCTCATTAGACACTATCTTTCAACGTCGATGAGCAAACTTCTAGAAATATAGTTGTCGCCGAATCATCACTTGATTGTTTGCGCTGCGGTCGTTTTCCTTGTCTACTCGACGATTACATTTGTAACACTTGTTTCTGTGAAATGGACATATTTTCACATGCCAGCAGTTGTTAGAGGCTTTGAGCATTGCTGAGGATCGGGTTGGCTGCGGCCCAATGATGTCAGCATGATCAGGTCGTACTGATTGAGCAGCTAGAGAAATCAAATGTCTTGCCAACTACTCGCTTATTTTAGTATTGTGTTCAAGGCTAGCCAACTTATTGCATTCGGTTGCACTCTTCTGACAAGTCACTTCGGGATCCTATTCGATCTTTTTCAAGATACGGTTACGGTTTTATGCAGTCATCTGAGATTAAAGTTAGCAAACGAAACTCAGCTTTTTGTACTGATCAACCTTCGTGCAGGACATGCTAAGCCGTTTACTATATTCAGTTGATACTGGCATGGTTAGTGAAATCATCGCGCTGACACTTGACTAGTCTGAAACACCGGTGGCGACTGCTGAATAACGGGGAATTTGCCGAATGCTTCATCAAAACGTTTAGCTATCCTCGCTAGGGATGTCGCAAAGGCTTTTTGGAGGATTTGATTGATGTTCAAATTCCCATGGACTAAGCTTGCGCAAGAGTACCGTCGAAGACGATCATTTCCACCTCGGTTATTTTGACCTTTGTGATGCTCTACATCAAAATGGAAACCGGTGGGTTCGTCGAAGTGAAACTTGCTAGTGAAGTTCCCGACAAACTAGATCAGCGGATTCGCTTGTTGACTGGTGCCAGAGAATGGACCTTTGTATCGTCAACGTCTCGTTCAGCTCTTGTTGCCCCGTTGAATCTTTACTGCAAGTTGCCGAGAGACTCCATCATCAGTATTTCACCTCATCTTAGAATCTCAGGTTTGTATGACTGAACGCCAGTAACATTGAGCGAAATAGAGCAAAGATTTCCTTGAATTTTGTACTGTAAGTTACAGGACGTAGCAAATGTGTGTTGCACGTGTGCCTAACGCCCAAATCCATGAAAAGTGACGTTAAAAGTGATGTAGGTATGGAAAGTCATCTGACTTGGCAGGCTTTCCGTATATGTGCAGCCAATCGAGGTAATCTAAACTTGACTTCAAAATCGTTTTTTTGGTTAGGTCTATTCTAACACACCAGTAAAATAGTTTCAGTCCCAGGTTAGAATTTCATGCCCGTTGTTATCACCAATGCGATGTGAAGTCTAATTATCCGATAAATCCAGCGGTTGACATCGGCTGTTACTTAACGGTTTTGCAACTGGGTGGCTTATTTTTGTTTCATTGTGTTGACAAGAATGACGTTATAGTTTGGACAACATTCGTTTGATCGCAACCGTCGTATTCCGACAGATTTTCCAGCCAGCTCCTTTCGGAAAGAAACACTAGGCAAGCTTCGTTATTAACAGGACTGCTATTATATCTTCTTCCGAGGCGATCTTTCAACGTTTGTATAACTCAAAAGCGAGTATGGTTGAACTTTCAACTATATTTTAACCGTGCCTGAAGTGGAACCAATGGTACAGTGGTCAACACGATTGCCTCACGAGATCGTTTACCACAGTCTAAATCTCGGTAATGGCACACACTTGCATCATTGGCTAATTTTCTTAAGAGGGAAACTCGAACCTATCGCCTCTTTTCGAAATGGGTTGACAGGAAATTCGATCAGAAAGCGAAAGCTGAAATGAGCTGTGAATGAGTGAACACTTTATGTCACCCTTTCTGCTACTTATCGAAACCGATGCTACCCTTATGAGAGACACGAACCACGCTATTTAGGGGTGGTTTTAATTAAACGCCTACCACCTTTCTTTTAAGGGCTTTAAATCGAAGGGTGTGTTTCATCATTCCATGCTTTGAAGAAAAAGTTTACTGGACATAAGTTTTGTGGTCGGTATTGTATATCACAGCCTATCTCATTTCTTGAGGAGATAACTTCCAGGAAAATACACTGACATATTTTAAACAAGGAGTTTGCAGCGCACATTATTTTCCATAATCATCATCGATAGTGACACACTGGCACTGCTTAACTGCTGCACAACTACATGAAGAAGTATGTTTTAGTTAAAAGCCGAAAGCCGGATAAGGAGTAAGTTGTATTACATAAGGAAATGTTACGTCAACCCGAACATACTTGTCTGAATCCTGTATTATTATTATTATTATTATTATTATTATTATTATTATTATTATTAGTTAAACAAAGCTGCTCAATCGCTTATGTCAGATGTGTTGTTTCGAGTAGATATTATGTTTAGAATCGCCTAGTGGTTAATAGACTGACATACTTTTTAATGATCTGCTGTTGTTTTCGTTGAGCGTAAAACTATCATTCGGTCGTTTCTCCCCAGTGTTTTTGTTCTTTGGACATTGTGCTGTTGCAGTATGACAACCTTTGCCACTTCAGTATTTTGTACACATTCTCGTTGTTAATCATCATCTTCAAAGCTAGTAAATCAATGGTTCATACTTCTGCTTAATTGTCATACAACTGTGAAAAAGACAAATGAGCCCTAGCTGAAAGAAACAAAGGGAAAGCAAAAGAGGCCCTAATGATCAGTCAACTTTGTGTGTACGCAAATACTCAACATTAAAAATGTTTTTAGTAGTATTCGGTGTCCGTCATTAATACCCTTTTGGGTTTTTAACTTTAGTTGAAATGGACGCGTGTGTACCAACACGATCAAGCAAGTACACGTGATTTAATGCTGAAGTAAATCCAACGTCCTCACTAGTCAATAAACATGTAGTGTTTTCACTTGAGACAGCATTTTTGATTGAGAGTTGCCATTTTGATGTCGTCTGTACTTCCTAAGGCTTTTTATCTTCGTTTAATTGTTTAATTAACATTAGGACGGGTCTGTTTCTCGTACTGTTCTCTAAAAAAGTTCCGTGTGACTACTTTTTTTAGAAGCCTTAAGAACATTGGGAACACACAGTCCGAGTGAGTGACTTCCTCGCGGTGTGGTGTTGTTTTTCGTTCGTTCTCTAACTCTGGTGTTGTTCTATTTAGAAATGTGTTGATTGAGTCTTATAAAAAAGCAACAGAAGCGCACATACTCATTCTGATTTTTTTGTTCAGGCAATCTTCCGATCATTCCAGTCAACGACCTTCGAGGCGAGATTGCTTCAGGTTACTCCAGAGACGAGTGCGTTCTCCGACGTAGTTTGGCTTCCCTTTATCGCTTAATCGACGTTCGCGGTTGGACTCACTCAATTTACAATCACATTTCAGTGAGTTACGTCGACGTTTATCCATCCAGGATTTTTATTGAATTATGTTTGTCATACGAATCCCTTTATCTGTCTTTGTTCTATCTGATAAACTGACTTTCCCCAGTTCCACGGCTGTTCAGGTTACGAGAGGAAACGGCGGTTAAAAAAAATTGCACTCAGGGTCGGCAAGTTGGCGAAAAACCAACAGTACGTATGGTTATCTGTAAAGACGACACCTAAGGCTGATTTCGGTCGATAAAAGACAGGTTTTTTTTGCAAATTGATCTTCGTGTACTACAGTGCTTTGAACAAGAAGTTCTTAATAAGTTGCCATAATTCCGTCCTGTGTTGCTCTTTATAGAATTCATACTTTCAAATTCCGCTGTGAATGTGTTCTCACTCATCCCCCTGATTTTCTACTGCAATATCTAAAGTTTGTCGTTTTTCAAAAAGGGTTGGAACGAACTTTTAAGGTCAGCAAGTGCTATGTGAAATAAAAGCGAGGCCAACTTAGTACATTGTGATACTATCATCCTACAGTGGTCAATTTTGGAAGCAAAGAGATGATTTCGTTGACAAATTTTGTAGATGTTTTCTTGCCGTTTCAGTAATTTCTCCATCAACAATCCGGGCAATAAAAATGCACCTGTGTGTTGGTCCACTAATAGGATCTCCTGAGAAAAAGGCTGGGTTCCAGATTCAAGCCACAGAACCGACTGGGCGCGAGTACAACATTTGAGGTTATCTTCGAACATCTGCTTGAAACGTTGGACGATTTTGTTTACCATGCGTAGTGATTGAATGATAAGGGACCGTATACAGTTGTAGATATTTTTGGTAGACAGTTCTGCTGACCCTGGTTATTCAAGTCAGTCGAGGCCCAACAGATAGAGATTGGCCTCGGAAAGGCGGTAGCTTTCATCGACCGTAATACTATTGAAGGTGACACGACGACACATTTACCCAATTAGTCACACTGCACGTTACAGGCGCTGGTTGCAGCGTGGGATATCAGCTGGTCTGGCGGCGACCGATTAATTTTCAATGGTGGTTGAGACTGATTCTGACGCCAGAGGTAATGTCGAACTGGATGTCCGGTGATCGACGACAATACAAGCTTCTTGTACTTAGCGATATCGACTTTGAAGTCAGCAAACCGGCTACTGGATTTACCAATCGGTTTGGGTTGAGGTGTGATTGTTCTTGGGTTACGAGTTAACTGTTGGGTACAGTTGACTGACCGTTGCCGTCTTTGTGGTCCGCTATTCTGCACCACTGGTAACAGTGCTATTTAAAACACTAGTAGTGTCTATACTGTCAAGCATCAGAGTCAACGTTAAGATATCGGCGCTTCTTTCGGGTGATATTGTGATGAGCGGTTGACCATTGCTTCGAGCGGGTTTCATGCTGGTAAAGGTAGAGGGCTGGGCAGTATTCTGGTGCATGAAATTCAGTAAGATGTGATCTTTTGTTGTAACCTTTTGAAGAGTTATCAATTCGTCCGTCCAGATCCTGCTCAAAATCCGGGTACAGAGACCGTTAGGAGTGTGCACCTTGCAGACGAAGATGGAAGCACCACAGAAACTAACCCACCTGTGGTGTAAACATTAATTTGATATGCAATCTACGAATGTTATCAAACACGAAGTGTTTGCCGCAAAACTTTTTTTAATCTTGCATTCAATTAATTCCCTCACCTGTGACCACTCGCGAGCAGTGGTCCGTTAGTGCGACCAACCTCCTATTTTCTGTCGCCACTGATGTGCAAATACGAATATGAAATAGTGTTCGTGATCTGTCACTGAAAATTCCCGGTCGTCCGATAGGTTCAGTAAGGTTGAACAAAGTCAGTGCTCGTTGTCGCCTCACTTGGCTGACTGTCACATTCACTTCTCTTCGCCTGACATTCATCGTGCCTATGTCCACGATCTTTTCCGGCGTAGCCAAATCCACCTGATTGACGCATGCGATCTGACCCCCTGTGTCATCTGTCGACCGTTCCCCCCCTCCATCCACACGTATGCCTCAGCTGCCATGACGTAGGGTCGTTCTTCGGGTTGACCAGCGACCCGTAATAATTCTGCTATTCGACGTGTACCTCTGTTCGCCCAATCATTCATCTGTCTTGCCATCTGGCCGTTTATTTCGCCAAGATTTGGACCTGCGATATCGAGGTCAGCGAAGCCACGGCTATTCACAAGCAATTTGACTTCACTCTGTCCCTGTCTGCAGTTAGAACTGATCCAGTTTATGCACTTTGTCTGTCAATCTGTTCTGTCATTTGAAATCCGATTGGTGTCAGAGTGCTTGTTGTCAGCTTGATTTCGTCTGAGGTTTGTGTCTCTTACGTTTCAACCCGTCGGCTCTAGTGACATCCCAATCAATAATTAATACTTTTGTATTAGTACGGTTGACACCAGCTGGACACACAGGTGTAGAAGTTTGGCTTCGTCTCACGCAACGATGGCAGGCAAACTGTCCTACGTGCGCCAAGCAGGTCAGATACAGTAGACAAACTGTTGAGTGCTTGCTTTGTAAGTCAGCAGCCCAAGTGACATATAGCGGAGTAACCATTAGTTGTGTATGAAGTGCTCCACGATAACCCCCCCCCAGACGCTTTGCATTTTGTGTGTTCCACTAGGTCATCAAAAAGCGTTACTACGGGAAACACCGGACTAGCAAAGGACCAGCTTTTAAATCTGCCTCCCCCCTAAAACTCCCTAATCCACAAGCGAGGTCTGTGGCATAAAACCATTAATACCAACGTCTCTTGGGAAACCCAGTGGTTTGCGTAACCCACTCATTGAGTTCGACTCTAAGCAAGTTAGTAACACAGCACCCGTGCCTTGCTAATCGTTAAATGCGAAACGCGCAACTACCGACTGGTACACTAAGAAAAAGTCTATTATTTTTTTGTACAATAGATAGGTTTGATCCATCTTCTGGTAGAAAACAAGTCGTTTTACAGGCTGTTGTTAGGGCACATGCTCACCCATACCAAGCGTGGTCCACACACGATCGCTTGTAATCAACTTTCCTGAGAGCGTTTTTGGGCTCTTCAAAAAGTTGGGTCTTGTCCACTATTTCGTTAGACTCCATCGGCATAGTGACCGTAACTAGAGCGATATTCCGAGATCGCTGCGTGTTTTATTTGGTGATAAAAATGAAATAGAGCGTGTGATGGGGCTACAACAGGTTGCAGACGACAAATTTGGAAACTCGGTTGAAATACTTCCAGGCCTCCACGGGTTTAATAAAGCCTTAGATCTGTAACTCGAAATGGAGTATATGTGCATCGACATTTACGGTATTCTTTTTCTCAGCACTACACTCCCTACACTCCATGGTTTAGACCAGCGGAAGTTTATAATCTTTAAGTCTGAACTTTGACCTTCAAGTGACAGGTGTTATAGACTACCTAGTCCTGCACATTTGACATCCATTCATGTACCTAGACCTTTGCGGGTATCGTTTTTCACTTTATCCCTGACTGACCAGCCCCTGTTGACGCTTACCATAGGGCTTACCATTCGCCACCGCCTTCCCGGTGGCGTCCGGTTCCACATAAACCGATCTCGGGAAACCAGGTTAGATCTTCGTTGGTTACGTGATACTTCGAAGTTTTTGTGCACCCAGAGTGATCCTGAAGTTGTGAGTGTTGTTTGAATAGTCACTTGAACTCAGACAAAAAAACGAAATGCAGCCGTCGTCTTGGCCACTATAGCAGAGCTCGATCAACTCCCCAGGGGACCTAAGCCATTAAACTTTGACTCGCATGAAGGGTACTCTGTTGATCACTTCCCAGGTGTTTTAACACCAATTTTTCATCCGTTCTTCATAAGATAGAGGAGTTTCGGATACTATACATTACAGTAAGGCCGTTGATCGTCGGTGTACCGAAAACCTTGCTCATGACAACTATTAAAAACTAGGAAATAAATAAATTAGATATGACTGTATACCGCCACGATCGCCAGTTTGTGAAAGGCGGCGTTGTGAATTTCTATATTGTGTTGAGTGATTTAGATGTCCGCTCACAGTTAGGTTACAGAGGTCGAGATTGACGTTAGTGATGTGATCACAGCAACTGACAGGGTTTGTACGAACTTCTTTTGAGAACAAATAATTGGATTGCGTAATCGAATAACAACTAGCTCGGTATAGTTGGTCGGTATTTTATAAGTGGTGCGAAAAGCCTTCCCTGAATCAACGCAATGGCCCCTATCAACAAGGTGTGCAACTACTGCGCTGCTGATGGTTTTTGTCAATCCAGTCCTTAGCCAGGCCGGATGGTATTCTTTGATTCGTTTGGACGGACGTCTATTCGTGCGACCCACATGTGTCGCTGCACAACAATACGAGAAAGAATACACAAACATAGAGTGGTCAAGGACAAGCAGTTCATCTTTCGTGAGAGAAGTGGTGAACTAGCTCCATAATGTTGCTCCTGAGAAGGTGCGTCTAAGGATAAGATTCAGTCGACGATTGAATTTTGTCGCGATATCACTCTTGAATGATAGACGGATGAAGATGGCTTTTTATTCCATCGTGGTAGCCAGACTACGTGACTTATCAGCGGTCGTGTTCCAGGTTATAAAGCGGTCGGGATAGCCATTTTCTTTCAGCAAATTAGTGGTTGTTTTCAATTCTTGTTCTACCGTTTTTGTAGAATAGACTTTCCTTGCTCTGTGGGTAGGACATCGAACATGATTACGCTTCTGTTTTTGGCGACACGAAACTACTAAAGTGTGTGTACTGCCCTAGTCTACGTTGTCTTGCGATAAATCGCGTGCTGAAAAATCCCATCTATTTGCCTTTTCAGGCTTATATCTAGAAAATTTTATATGGACAGGTATGTTCCTATCAGACAACCTGGACGACCCAGGCGCAAGACTCCATTTTTGCACCACAAGATATTTACTGACGGTAAAGAAAGCAGTCTGGAACACGTATCGGTTATAGAGAACCGAAAAAACACAATGAGTTAGCGGTTCCCAATATCTGTGCGGACCGATAAACGTCAGTATCTGATGAATAGGTTTAGTTTAAACTCAGAACTGATCTACAAGACTGTCTTTTCCATCACCAAATGGTGTCCGACAATCTTCCATTTACGCTGCACGGCTGAAATGACCGTCTCAAGTGGACACCAACGCTATTGGCGGCCAGTATCTCTGTGCTCTCTACCAGCTAGCTCCACATAGTCAGTACGTACATCTGGTGCCAGCGCTACCGACGCCATGAGGACAGTTGTCTTCAAACCATATAACGTATTTCAAAAACCATCAACGCTTTGTAAAAATAAGCCCTGTTATCATTTCCCCTCTACTACTAAAGAAATGTGCTACACGCTTTTTAATCGATTTCCCTGAGAAAGCGAGCCTCTTAAAGCCCTTTGTCATTGCTCTTCAGAGAAATTCATCTCAACGAGCTTGCTAGTCAGAAGCAGATTGCATTGTTGCCAGTTACCTTAAAATCCACGGAGTGATTGTCTGATGACATTTCAGTTGATTTGCGCTGTTACCCAAAGTTCGATATGGATTTCGAAGGGGATTGCCGTGTATTATCAACCTATTTGCTTGCTCCGAAAATTAGCCAAAGTGACGGATGGAGGCAAACCAGTTGATGTGGTTTTTCTAGATTTCTCAGACCACCGATCACGTAGACCATTTAGCGCCCCGTGTGAAGCTTCGTAGTGGTGGTGTAGAAAGTTCCCTACTATCGATTACCTCTAAAACCACCCTTTCAATGCCAAACCAAACGGGGCCTTTTCAAACTGGTATTGCGCAATAGGCAGCATACCACAAAGTCCCATGTTAGCGTTTCTGCTGTTTATTCTATTCGTTCTCGGGGTCCAACAGTGTTAATTTCCCATTACTGTTAGGTGCTGATGACTACTATTTGGCGTACAATGGACAGTGTGACTGAAATTGAAAAGCCACAAAGTTGTTTAAACATAATATATCGCTGGGCCGCCTACAGCGGATTTTCATTTCACACGGCTAAATGTGAAGTAATGCACCTGTCATTCGGGCTGTGCAGAGTACTTTTTGGTGGACGAAAAGCTTGGTATCACTGTACGCCCGCGTGACTTGAACATATGTCTCTAATGACCTATCTTGTTTCTCAGCAGTATGTCAGCGACCGAGAAAACCAACTCAATGTTCATGTTATTCAGCAGGCTGTTTGGATGGTTTCGTTCAATCTTTCCCCCCAGTAGTTTCAGTTTTTTGGTTCACCCCTAACGGGCTAAATATCCAAGCTTGTCGTGAAGGGCCCTTACTGAGAAGGTACAACGTAAAGTTACAAAATGGTTTGCGTCACTGTGTTCTATACCCTACTCAGATAGGTTGCACAACCTGTGGTAATTTTCAGTGCGCTATCGGTATATCAGAAGAAACTTGATTTTAGTATATAGTCCTTTATCAACCCGAACATCCTTTAGGAAATATACTTATGCCTAGTAAAAGAAATCGTTTCAGTAATTACTCGCTGAAATGACAAGTGTACCCTCTGACTTTCAGAGAACAGTCTTAGTGTCCGGGTGCGCTGGAACTTGAACAGAGAAGCAGAGGCTATCGTTACTACGTCATTGGTAGTTGAATTTAAGCGCACATTTGACGCATATATTCAGGATACCAAACCGAATATTCAGGTAACTAAGGAACCATTGTAATAAATTGAAGATACTGTCAACCTTTTGTTGTCTGGTGTAGGTTGCAATGCGATTGTTACATACTTGATAGGCAATGATGTTGAGTTTCTGTTATGCTCAGCATCCGATTTTCTCAATAATAGTCTGTTGTTGACCCGCTGAAATGGAAACAATCTGGCGACCTGTATTTTTCTTTCTTTCTAACCGATCCATCTAAGCCTTATCTGTTTCCTCTAATATATTTCAATCAGACCGGATAAAGCTGATCGAAGGATTATCGATTGGAATTAACAAAGATATTCCTCTTATCCTCTTTCTTGATGATCGGGAAATCTAAGGTTTACTCACAAGTGTCTGTAATTAAACGTTCAAATGCCATGTTTCGTTCATGTTTATTATATTAGATCAATGTAGTAATGATCAACCGACGTTCACCTCGCAAGCGTAATTTTTACTGCTGTTCAAACTCTCGTCCGAACACATCGCTACTTACCTTTAACAGGAGTGCAGGTGTGCCTCGCCTGAACAGTTTGTCACATGGTAGGAGCTGTTATGAAGAAATATGTGAGTGATGTTCAATTTGTCAGTTGAAACGCTCAACGCAATTAAAACGGTTTACCGAGAATTCAAACGGTTTCAGTAAAAATGTCGTGTGTTTCATACGTTTCTACTGTGTTATTTTGTTTTAGAAAAGCTGCATGATATTCCTTCGAATCGGTTAGGCTTGCGTGCGTAGCAACATCTTAGCGGATTCTATTTAAAAAATTGTGTTCTGTCATTATCGTTTTTCGGTAACTGATCATGTTTCTAACAGAGTGACACTCTATTGGACTCGTCTGTAAGATACTTTGTGCAGTTTGCTGACGGAAGCGACTAGTTGCATTGTGGCAAGCATATGTTCGATGACTGACTCAGCGAAGTACACGCGTCTAAACGTGTTTCTGTTCAAAAATCCGTCAATTCGCAGAGTATTCATTGGTCGCGCTTTTTCTAACGCACATAAGTGTCTTCCTGTGTCACGCGAACCGTCGTGCTCCTCTGTTAAACTTTCGCGAGTTCTTGGCTCATCCTCAGCTGTTCTTTTCAGACAGCCATCCGTGCGATTTCGGGGTTACCGAATGCCTAAAGCACTTTTGAGTTACCATACCCAGAGGTCGAATCCTCCAGATAATTTTTGTGTTGCTCTTCAGGCACATCCGCTCTAAAAGTTACGTCCGTCACTTTTTGCTCGAATTTTAAATCTGTGAAGTTTGGTGACGATGTTTTTCCATGTCATTTAACAAACCTGGGACGTGGAGGGTAACGGTCGCAGTTAATTCAGTGCGTGATGTTTCTAAGGAACCATCGATTCACAACTGACAAAACATTATGCAGTATATTTGGCTGATTCTTCAGATTTTCTGTGAGCTATAACAGAAGTACGGAAACTTGCAGAAATATACGATGACAACCGAAACACTATTACTGATGTGGACTTCGATCTAGTTGTTTAGCGTGCTGACGTTCCTCCATCCACGATAACATCGGCGAAATTTCGGATGAAGCGAGTCGATTGTTCTGGAAGCCTCATTTCATACGTCACTCAAGAAACTAGGACTGGTGTGTTTGCCGGTGATCACTGTTGATCCCAGTTTTGGTGATTGGCAAGATGACGTTCTCAATTGGTGAATCGATCACTTATTTTAGTTTCTACTGACTTTATAGGTTTGTCCCAGAGTCAAATGTTTTTTACATCATAAATTCACTTACTCATCAGATTTACATCCTTCCAGATATTGCCACTTTTTTCAAGTCTCCATTGCTCTTATATATTACCGCAAGTGAATTTTTTTAGTTCCCTTTTTCTCTTGCCACGTGTTCATATATCCTTATGGTTGTTTTTCTCCTAGTTTTAGTTGACGTTGTGTTTATTACAGTCTGCAAAAGTCCTGACTTTTATTCCGTCGTATCTCCGGTCTTATTCTTTTATAGCTTGTTTCAAACGGTTACTGTTGTGCTGTATACCAATGTGATTCCGAATGGAAGGAGAATTCTTCATCATTCCTGTAATGTTGAATTCCCTGGCCTGTACATCTAAGAGTTTTCGCCGATGGTCTGCTGTTTAACTGTGGAGATCTGCTTTGACAGAGATAGTTAATGATTTAGTGACGGGTGTCTTGTATTTTGGTGAGCGTCGGAATAGCAGATTTGTCAGCATAGTGTGTCAAATGTTGCGGTTCAATTCTCTGAGGAGCAATTCGTTTGAGTTAAATGACCGCTGTGGTCAACAATGATGGAATTAATAATTCCGTTCAATTGGTAAAGTCGTCAAATCCCCGTTCTTCTTTCCGTTGTTTTTGTCCGTTCGTTATGGTGTCGTTTCGGTTGAGGGATGCAATTACATCAACAGGTAACACTTTCTTCCTTCCTTCGGAATCACGATGGTTCACAATCCAACAGCAACCATTCGAGATATGCTTTTGAAAGCCATGGATAAGCTCACTATTAATTCCAGCTTCGAGTTTTGTTGCGGACAACACAATAACCGGAAAAAATACATAAAAAGCATTAGTGTCAAATTTCAAATTATTAAATCACACGTCACCTCAATTCCAAAATGTTCACCAACACATTTGTGGTTCTTTTGCAAGCGTCATCAGGTTATGACAAACCTCATGAATGTACGTGTCAATATCACTACAGATACAACAAAGACCTGAACTTCAAAGAGCTTCGCAGGCCTGCATTAAGAGGTCACTTGAGGAACTCATAGTGTGACAGTTATCACCCGGACGATCGGTAGGCTGCACGACTTTCACGGATGTAGTGATGGCGAGCCGGACAAATGAGAGTTCATCAAACAAACGGACAGGCCGGTCTGAAGCAGTCTAGCCGAAACGAGCCACATCACGGGTTAGACGGTGTGACCAATCAGAGGGGTAATTGTGTGAATAGAGGAGAAAATCGAGGAAACGGTAGAGACTAAGCGCATGAACGTTTATTCGCAGATGGTCAATAAGCTGATAGGATTTCTCAGTTTGTATGAACAAAACGGTTCATCAGTTAACTTTAGAACTCTGGAAATTCTCGAAGTAACACAACCCGACACGCATGCGGATGTATTCACGTTTAACACTTAAAACAGAAATCATTTTACACACTTCATGACGTTAGACATGCCTGTAAAACGACTAAAATCCGGAGCAGTTGATCGGTTCACCAGTCTGGAACGTTGGTGATGAAAACTGACCACTGATCATCGTTCACGTTTCAATCTTATTTTCCCAACAACTTGGCTCTACATGTTATATTTTAAATAGTAGTTGCAATGGCCAATTCTTTTCAGCAAGGCTTTACTGTTAGTATCACCTAGCTTAGTTGGGAAAACGTTTGCAAACTAAATAACTGACTGAAAGAGCAGCCCAACGCTAACAGTATTCACACCTTGTAGGTTACGAGTTCTCACAGCTGTTATGGAAACGCGTTATCGTCCGTTCTGTCATATTCTTGCAGCCTCCCTTGGGATTTAACGAACTACGGTAGTGTCCTGGATAACAAGTTTCCGTCACACGGGTCCTTTTAATTTATCGAAATAATTGTTTACAGCCAAACTAGTTTATTCAATGAGATTTACTTGTTTGTATGATATTTGTCCTTCTCAGTAATGCCTGCTAAGATCAACCAGTTTGTTTATTGAGGTACTCATGTAGTTATATATTTCCTCAAATTTCGATCCGGTGCTACGTTTTTTTGCTTCAGACTGGTGGGTTTTCAGTTTAACTGGTACTGACTTATTTCTGCATTTGTTCACTTTTTTCCCCAGGCACGTTCACCGGACAACTCGCGACATTTTCTAATCAATCCTTTTGGGTTGTTATATCATGAAATACAAGCCTCCTCTCTGGTCAAAATTGACGAGGATGGTAAGTGACTGTTGTTGGACGGTAACTCATTTTGTTTTGTTATTGCATGCTTCAATTTAGGTATGGAGTTTTCGTGTATCTTCCTTTATCTTCTAATTATGACTTATTCCTCTTGTGGCTGTGTGACGCTTGAACATCATTGTCCACTACTAATTTGCTGTATGCTACGTATGGATTACTCAACTTTATATGTACTACTTTTTCAGCTATACTCAGTGCATACGATCGAGGCACAATAGAGTAAGCGTTGGGTGAGTTAGCGCAGGACATACGCGAATGAGATTGCTTGACGTGAAGAGCCGCTGTACGTTCCCAACGCACGTCATTTTTACTTATATGGGCAATGCTTCGTGTATAACTTCCAGTTAAAACAGTTAACCTGTGTACCTCATTGGTTTGGAGTGGTTAGGTTTCGCAACCGTAGGGCAATATCATGGGCTTAGTCGCGTTATACGTTCTGCTCTTTAATGCGGATCGGATACCCCGCTGACGCAAGAGATGTCTCTCGTTAGCAAAAATCAACTAGGCTGTCGCGATATGGTTGGAGCTGTCTTCTACAACATCGCCGTCAATAGTGGCATAGTTCTCGAGCTAGACAAAACCTTCGATCTGATCCAATTTGTCACTACACACTGAATGCAGGTACAGACTTCCGTCTGTTTTAAAGAAAAACCTTAAAGTTACACGACGCAAATCATATGCCATATCGTGATACTTCAACGTTCAAGCTGTCTGGGGACGTTTTGGGCCTTTGTACACTGTCGCCTTACAAGGTAATATCATCGGCATAGTCTGTGCTTGCGATTTTTTCTCCTAGTAAGAAGTTCTACACCGTCATTAGAGAGGTCATCCAGTACTCAAGTTTGAAGAGACACGAAGGGGGACAGAGGACAGCCTTGCCACATCGACATAGACAGAGAATGGTAACGTCAATCTAACGCAAGCTTTAACACTAACCGAGATTTTAGAATGGTCACGTACATATGAGATTTTCTTTCCCCTAGTACTTGATCCCAGTCATCAGTTCTGTCAGCAGAATCAAAGGCCACTCTGATGCCTGCTGGCCGTTGGCGAACATGGGGGCGTCCGATTCACTAACAGAGAGAAGATTAAGGACGTGACCATTGCATTCATGGCGTACGCGAAATCCGGCTTGCTGTTCTTATCACTGCTCCTCAGGCATTTCGATTGGCCTGTAGAGTAGAGCGGACACAGCGGATAGGGCACACCTAAAATCAGATTGATTCTCAGGTTATTGTTGTCTTTTATAAAAACAGAGGTAGCTGCCGTTTCTCTTAAAACCCGGGAACTTTGTCATCTCATAACCCTGAAGATGAAAACGAATCATTTTCCGATGGATATTTCGTCACCATACGTGAAGGGGCTGCAGGAAGATGTATTGAACAGTGCCTCATGGCACTTAAGAACGTGGTTTTCTTTTCAGAACTTCGATTCTGTGAGATACAAGTCATGGAGAACAGCTAGGTTCACAATTCAAAGGTACTAGCCAAGTGAGTTAGCTGAGTATCCATTCAGAGTGCTCTTTCCAGCGTTTTAAAAGCTTCTACTGACTACATATTGGTGAAATACTCGTTTAGGAGGTTATTTTACGGACACAGAACAATTTAACGCTGATGAGGTGGCTTCGGAAAATTCCGGAATACAGATACTGCTCCACTATTGGTTGCATGTTCTGAGCAGCGGGTTTCGTATTCCCCACGTCGGCTTTTTGCGAGCTAGTGTTTCAGAGATGTGAGCTGTCAACCGACGTTAATCGACAAATTTCGAGAATCTTGAGGGAATCTACAGAAATTCAACGTCTTCTAGCATATAGTCCACCTACAACAGTTGGGAGACCTTTGGGCTTGTCGAATGTTAGCTCGTGCTACTTGGTAGATTAGAGGCTAGTTTACTGATAAGCCCGGTTTGTAGTAGGCTGTTACAGTCAATTCGGAAAACATTTATGCTGAATCTGGTAAACGTTTTTTTGGCACAAACTATTGTGTGGGTAGAGTCGAGGCATATTGGCTAACACAAGCTTACATACAACTTTATTGTCTTTTGTCGATCGTTGTATGGTCAGTCCAGGCCCATATTTACAGAGAATGGTGCGGGATGGCAGAGTGACGTTCCGATCGATCAAAGTTCGCAGTGACAAAGGACATGTCAGTTTGAACAAAAATTCAACTATACTGATGTTGGTTGTGCGAGACTTGTCAGGATCGAATCGATTTCTGTAATGAGCCTTTTTCTTTGTCCCGGCTGAAAAAAGTTTAGCTCATATTGTAACCGCATCGTTTGAGTCGATAAACACAGTTGCTCACGTTCTTAAACGAAATTTCTGATGCTCTCTGCGCACCCACATTTGCATGAGGTCACGTCACATTTTACAGAAATGTATGGGGATTATTCATCAACAGAATTTCGTGCGATTCTGAAGTCTATGTATAAATAAGCTAAGTTCTGTTAGACAGTATCGTGACATCGTTTCTTGTTGAGAATGGCTGTGCCCATCTCAAGCTCCAAGTGTTGCTTCCTGTTTGTTCAGGTAGGGATGTTTCTTTAGTGGAAGTGTCTAGTTCAAAACAAACAAAAAATCCATACTTCTTAAAAGCGTTTCTTCTTATAGAGGGAATAATGTAGCGTTCACTTTTTTTGATCACACACACGGCTAACGGTAGTTGTTTCGGATTAGCCTGTCACAGCCAAAAGATGCCTGCGTGTAAAATTCACTACAAGAAGCTCGCATTGCATTACGTGTGTTTCCACTCACACCACTTATCCAGCGTAAACCCGAGGCGTACGATTGGTAGCATTCGTGATCCACTCGGCCGCTGCTGGTTAACCAGACTATTATGATAGTCAATTATGCGAACAGCTGTCTTCTCAGCAGGCTTTTACGATTACATAGTGTACGTGCGTTTTATGTGTGGAAAATTAGAGCAAGTCAAATAAGTCAATAAAATCAGATATGAGGCGGACCCCAGTCTACTGGAGGGGGGTGGGAGTGTTGGTGAATGTGTGACATTATCGCTCGTGGCTTCCGTGAGACATGCATTCGGCGGTGTCATGATAGCGAAACCTTCGTCTATTGGAATTAAAAATAGAACTCCAATGATGAGACCTAAGCTGAGAAGAAGTATACTGAAGATATAAGGCAAGAAATGGTCCGATATGGGAGTGCATATTACACCCCAGATGGGGTGAAGAAGGAGAACAAAAATTTAAGGTTGGACCGAAAAATAAGGTCACTAACAATGCTGAAGAGAAGAAAAGGTAGAAGATAACCATGTCCCGTGTTTCTGAAGAGGAGAACCGGTGGTTTGGCAAACAACGACGATTGTTTGATACGAATGCGAAAATAGATACAACACACATTACTTACTTGTGCCTAACACATCTTCTCTTCGCTGACAGTGTATTAAGACCTGGCAATCTGAGATGGCCAACGCGTTAGCGGCCGCAGTTATCGTGACATCATGCGGACCAGCTGTCTGCGTCTTTGCTAACTTTGGGAGTGAGAGCGAGTGAAGGTTTGACGTCGTGCTGTGACAGTTTATTTACGGCCTGTCAGTCGTTGGTAGCCGATCACTTTAGTCGGCCACCAAAGTGTACGAAAAGACAGAGTTCTCGCCAATCGGTGTTTTAGTAGGCTGGACGAGTTGTCTAAAAATCGCCCCAACCGAATCAAAAAAATCTTTATGTGGTCGGTGGTCGGTGTAGTTATGCACCAACTCACTTTTTTTATCCATCAGTTTTTCTTCATTTCGCCAAACCGTTAAGTCACTTGACGACGAACACTTTGGAAAGTGACTACTTTGTCTTAATTGCCTGGGTCCATTGTGGAAATAGCAAACGCTTTATTCTCCTCTCTTACCAAGTTGGAAATAGTTCTGTTCTTGTCGTCAAACCAGTCTGGTTGTTTCTGGTGCCAGATACCGACTATCTCGATGGATGCCGCTTTGAGCTTTTCCATGATGTGTTGTCGCATACCATCGTTGGTAGAGGATTCGGGAACATCTTGCAGATTAACGGCAACGACACACTGAAGTAACGTTCTCGTCTTCGACTTCTTCAACCGTTTAACCTACTTTCTGTTGCTATCCGGATGACGCACACTAAACAGACTTGTAAATGTGAATAGGCAATTGGATCCTGACTTATCTTATTGTCTGTGTTATATTCAACCCCGTACGTCACTCGTGCAGTACACATTTTGCGAATGTCGCTCCGTTGCACGATCACTTAACCAACCGAATGGCGATGACCGCTTCATGGACTCATCCACGTCGTGATATTGCCTTCATCCAGCTGGGATCGGATGTTTGTGATAGCGAACCTGTGAGTAGAACACAGGTTTAGCAGGTGATCACTGTTTTCAACGACTACGCCAATGAACTGAGGTCCCAAGACTCGAACAGACTACTGAGTTTTGCCGAACTCGCGCATTGGAGTCACCCACATCAAACAGTCATTCGCTCACCGGTGTCAAGTGGATTGTGGTTGACAGCCGATCATCGAACTGATCCTTTGTATCGTAGAAGTGACACATAATTGGAACATATGCGCTTAAAAATTTAGCAGGCTTACTCCAGCCGAGTCACAGGCTCCTGTTTATAGTCCGGGTGGTTGTACTATGTGGCTCGTGTATCACCAAAGACTTGTTCCTGTTGACGACTAGAAAACAGATATTGCGCTTCCGAACACATCCCGGGTAAACTATTCACTAGCAGGTATGTCCATCATCTGCTTCCCGGAGCACATCTTGGTCTGCGTGTATTTTCTCGCTTATGACTGGAACATCAGTGTTGTAGCGGCTCATTTTTTTGACGATAAATGCGATACGACGTTCCGATCGGCCGATGATGCGTCGATCCGGCAACGTACGCACATTCCATGTTTCGGAGGGTAATGCCTTGCGTTCACGGGCATGTATCGGATTGACAAGTGGGATCTCAGATTGAGTCTGACTCAACACTTTGAGCTGCCAGGCAACTGGATACTGGGTGTTTTTGGAATATCTCACCCAGAACTAGTGTTTCAAAAGTCTGACTCGTTTGGCAGCGAGGAGCTAACCTAATCCCGGGACGCCGCGAATAAGATATCGTCGATTCGCCTCGCTTGGTGTTGCGTACAGTCGGAGTGCTTATCTGTTTGAAGAGACCTTTTCTAACCCCGCCTTCGGTACAAGGAAGACAAAAGTGCCGCAGCCATGAATATGATTCTGCTATATACTCATAGGTTTGCGCACAACTGTCTAAACGTTCCTATGCAGGCAGTTGTGCGACGTACCAACTTGTGAGCATTACTGCTTTTGGTCTGGTTGTTCTACTTCGACCCATCTGATATGGTTGAACCTGGAAGGACCGGAGTCCCAATCGACCCTCGGGATCAAACTGGCGCACGTACCTGATCACCACGTCAAGTTATCGGACAAAGTCTGGAAACACCGTTCACTCTTGCGCCGGTAGTCTCGTCGCGCGACCAAACAGATTAACACACAACACGTTCAAACCACACAGGCGAAGTCATATCCGCTTATTGGCAGCTGCACATTCCTGTGGACGCCAGTGAGCGTGCCAGATGACGAGTCGACAAGTATCATTTATGTTGTATGTTTGCCGTTTATACTGCAAAAGTGGCGATTCTCCGGTTAACAAGTGTTTTAGTCAGTTCACTACACCATTTTGCATGTTCCTGAGATAATGGTGACTTACGTCAGGTTCACTATCAACACTTAGGAGATAATCGAGTATTCTTCATTGTTACTGATATGACTAAAGAAAGTCTGTACAGTGAAGTCGTAGAAAATTGTTTCAACCATGGGATATACGGTCGCGAACATTTAGAAAAATGTGTGGGTTTTGAGATTTGTATGTCTTTTTATCCACACCTCTGAAGTAACCACATTCTCACACTTCTGGTATCTTGGTTACTGTGTGACTGACGCTTATGGAATTAACGATTCTCTAAGTACTACGTCAGTTGATACAGTTTAACAGTGAAATCGAAAAGTCCCTCGTGCGATATTAATCAGCATGCCATTTCTCATATCCTGAGTGTACAAATACTTAGCTTGATTATACATGTTATATCCAGACAGTGAAATAAAAAGACGTGGAATTTGGAGACAACGGAACATGAGTACTCATTGGTATGTGAACGTGACCATCAGTAGTCACTGAGCCGAAAACTGTCAAGGCTTGATACCCTTGCTCGTTTTGATGCTGTTTGAAGCAGTTTAGTGATGACCGATTTGAGTGAATGTCTAACTGTTAACACATGCTAACACTGTGCTTTTTTGCAACCAATCCGTCTTTTTACATCTTGTTTGATCTCCGTTCAGGTAATGTGGTGCAGCAAGGCACTACCGTGTTGGGAGTAAACAAAGCCGGCTGGATGCTGCATTCTGCGCTTCACACTGCTCGTCCTGACGTGAATTGTATTATTCATGTTCATATGCCCGATGTCATCGCTGTACGTCATCGAAGAACAGTTGTATTGGTTTCTTGTTGTCCTTCCTTATCAAACATTGTGTTGCACAGTTGAGGTTATCCTTCTGTCATCTAGTTATCCGTCGTTTAATTTCGTCTTACTTTCTTAATCTCATTGTTTTACTTGTTCAACAAATCTAATTTTGAGCTCCCTGATAGTCTAACTTTGCAACTGAACGTCAGTACCGGGCGCGGTGGCTATCAATCTTTGTTTGTCTATCCATGTCACATATGTACTCACAGTTCACATTCTGTTAAACATGAATGCTCAGTTTGCTAAAACGTATCGCTCCGTCTAGTTCCTAATCCTATTGAATTAGTTCAGTTAAGTATGCTGTTAAAGTCATTTGCATCAGATCTCTTTATTATCTACTACCTCCTTGTATATTGTGCATTGTGAACAATTCGCACTGTCTCTACTCGTATATTTCATATATGTCGGCACGGTTAGTCATTTCTTTTACTTTGGGATAATTTTTGTCCTCAGTTTACATCAAACAAACGCGTCACTTTTCCTGTTCTTTGTTATGTTGCTCCTGCTCATGTCCTGTGTTGTTTATTATGTCAGGTTTCGTGTATTCGTGCTGGCCTTTTACCTGTCAGTCCTGAAGCAAACGAATTATTGGCATCCAGTGGTGTTCGATATCACGACTACAGGGGCATACTTGTGGATGAAGCCGAACGGATTAGTATCCAGAGCGATCTGGGCCCCAAAGCTAAGATCTTGTTTCTTCGTAATCACGGGGTGGCAATTGCAGCCTCTAGCATTCCCGAAGCATGGTACTTGGTCAAACGTGTCGTTACCGCTTGCCAAACACAGGTTAGCAGTTTGTTCGTATGGCACTATCCTACTTCTGTGGTTTTAACCAACTACAACATGATAACCATTAGAAATGTTTTCTTGTTATGCTTAAAATGCTGATCTTCCAGAACATTCCCTGGCTTTGTGCGATGGGGCGAAAATGAACAATGTATATAAAAGGCTATTAGTACCTTAACTAGGTAGAAAAAGCCGATTTTCACTGCGTTCCTTTTTTTTCGAAACAGTCGAGGGATGAACATGGTTTAATTGTATTCGGTTGAGTGGTGTTGTGATGGTAATTCACTCACTGGTTATATACCATGCTGAGAAGTATAGCGTGCTATTGGTAGGACGACTTTTATGCTGTGATCACGTGACCTTCACTACTCACAGAAATGGTTGGATGGCATGACGCATGTGAATGTGTGCAGGGTGAGTTAGTAGTTTTGCGGCTCAGCGGCGAAAGTGCAGTCAGTGAATGGTTCCAGATCAGAGTGGTGCTTTTTGACAAAACTTCATGAGAGGAGAAGTATGTAAGGTGTTCTACAAGTCGTTTCTTCCAGCATGGTGACCGCTGTCATATTGCTTTTTGGTCATGTAGCACTTCTTGTAAGGGGCTCCAGTGTGCATAGAATTGGTGTTGTAAAGTAGGAGCGATATACGTATTTTCACTTCACCAGAATACCATATTCGTCTTAGAATTGAGTCTCATACAGTCATCCATTTTGTTCGCTTTTTCTATGTGTGCACCACAGATGCGAATGCTCCAGCTAACCGGCGGGGCTAGTATGTTAGCCGATCTTAAAGAAACTGCGGCTCAGCTCTCAGAAGAATTTTCCGGCTCACCTTCTCAGTCATCTGCTCATCCAGCAGCCGAACATGAGTCTGAATCCGTTCAGGAACAGCCGGTAGTGAATGGCAAGACATACAGCGAATCTGGAGGTTTGTTTCACGTCCTACAGAATAAATCGTATTTCGTCGCTTCATGGCCGGATTCACGGCTGTGCAATTCGTCGTTTTTTTTCTAGCCAGTAATACGTTTTATGCACCTTCCAGAAGACGACTTTCTATCCCTTTACGTACTCATATTTTCAGAAAATGAAAAAACCATTAACCAGTTGTGTTGGACAACAGCTCGAATGATAATCGTCATCGTAAAACTCGGGAAAGTTAACGAACGGTCACAATCGGTATCAGTTTTAAAAGAAACTGTTGGTTCAAGTACCCGATAGAACTGTGACCAAATAAGAAATAACAGAAAATGTGTAGGATTGGGTGTGTGCACTTTTTTTTCATTGATTCCCAATGGAGGATGTAAAAATACATTTAACGAGATCCAAGTGAGGAGAGTGAGTGGTGTTGAGTGACATTCTTGCTGCATACTGTGTTCTAAGAAGGATGTGTAAGCAGAAATGTATTGTCCATCAAACAATATCCCAGTGAAATGAACCGAACAGGTGTGAGCATCAAAGGCTTAAACGTGATCGGTGGTAGATGAATTGGCTGTAATCCGTGGTTTTTTAAGTCGAGTTTCTGTTCATGCAAAAATGGGTTTTCGAGAACATCAGACGTGCAAGAAATCGGGCAACATTTGACCGTATACTTCTGAGGAATTGATGTGATGTACCCTCCAACGGTTTTGCAGTACATGAAAAAAGGCGAATAACTCAGCTAGAGGTCAGTATAAAAATCCGCCATGTCCTCTAAGTACAATCGATGACGAGCCGTCTGGTTCGCTTGCTTTACTGAACTTCAACGGGGTAATTTATTCAACAAGAGCTAAGCCCTTAGTGAGAGTCGACGGATCGGCGACAGAAGTAAACTGTGGAAACTGAGGAGAATTTGTTCATTCTCTTAAGATTACAACCGGCTTCTTGGGACGAGAGTTCAATCCACTTAGCCCCTTCGTAATTTGTCAAGTCTTTGATAGCTTTTTTCACGCAGTAACGTATGGGTGTATTCCAAATCTAAAGGTTTTAACTCCCGTTTGATAGGATTTGAGATGCATTTCCCTACTGGATAATCTTTTGCCACAATAAGCTTTTTCATTTTTTCTGCGCAGCCTCATAAAACACACAGAGGCGTATATGTCTACTTGGATAGGAGCTATTTCCCAAAGGCAAAAATTAAGGTAACTAGTCGACTGATAGCAATAAACATACGAGTCGTGAACAATTAAACTCAAATCAATGGAAGATATCATTTTCCTAAATTAACTGTGGTTATCAGAAAAAGATTACAATTCTCTCCTGTGATCTCGACAGCAAATAGAATGTTTGTAACGTGTCTTACAGTAGACCGTGTAAGAGAATTTCACGATAGGTCAGTTGTGATTAATAAATGAGGCTTGTTTGTGGACTGCAAGTATTACATGCCACCGAAGACCACTTAAGAATATGAATTTGTACTCAACATTCGAAGGGAAGAAAACTCGTACGGACCTGTATCTTGAGTCTTTGATATAGGTTATATTACTTTCGCCACGCTTTCGATAGCATGGCGATCCATCCGATGGTTACTGAAATCTTCAATTTGCATGATGCCATCTTCGATGATCTTATACAACCAGGCTTTCTCCAACGTGTTAACACTTGGGTTGGCATGTTTACGAAATGGATTAGTACTATTCAGGTCAGTCGCATTACTGATTGAGGAATGGGCGTTTCCACGTGAGTGTAAGTGAATGCATTTTTCGGAATGCTACGTTCGATCATGCACAATGTTTACTGTCATGCCCTTTCGATTTTTAGCAAGTTCGGTTCATTTAAAAAATGAGGTCAGGAACGTTGTGTTGCGCGATTTATCAGGAGACAGATTTCGCTGCATCTTTATGAGTGTTCACTACAGACTTAAATGCACCAAATGAAAACCAGACCACAAAACAAATTAGAAGAAAATTTCAGTCGTCTATTGGTGCAGACCCTACCGTTACCTGGGTAATGAGAGGGTAACGAACAATTCTTTTTGAAAACGCAGAATAGGCCTGTTCTTTCCAACGACGGCCGCCTCGGCGTATCGTAGAAGGCGCGGGTTGTTGATTCTGCAGATGACCTTGAACTCTGGTAGTGTCCGGTTCACTTAATTCTTACATATGCTAAGGGATGAAAATTGCGAAGGCGCAGAAAAGCGGCCTGATTTCATATAATCACGCGGATATTTTTACACAATGGTGATGACTTAAACGTATGCTAAATTTAACATGTTTCTGAAATTTGCGGCAAATTGATTAAGTGTACAATATCCAGAACCATAAGGGAAACTTCCTCACTTCTAAGTTTGAACGTCCCACCAGACAGTGCTACTTTGTAATAATGAAACCCGCTGATCACACACCGACTTTTTACCAATTTATTTAGTTTATTTGTGATTTGAAGGTATATGTCAACCTTTATTATCACTTGTTATTGCATCACCCCCTTGATCCTGGTGTATGCGTTGGTTAATAGCAATGGAACTCAGTAGTTATCTTTTCACTGTAGGGGTAGTCATCCGTGTTTGATTGTGTTATTTCAATGTACGATCCTATTTTGTTTATCTATACTGCTTCATCAAAATCAGCACTGGTCACTTTTTGCTTTCCCAAGTGGAGCTACTCGTATTTTTCCTTCTCAATTAATTTGCCCACGTCTAATCGATGACCCAGATACGCCATGGAGCCCTGCAGAAGTGGAGTTTGAGGCCGAAATGCGCGTTTTGGACAGCGCTGGTTTCCGCACAGGGCACGTTTACAGACAGCCCAATCTGTTGCGGCGTGCACATATAGCATCCACATGGGCTGGTGACACTTTGGGCGACCAAATGACAGGAGCAGAATTAATGACCACAGATTTCTCGGCTACCGAGTTTAGCACCGTGGATGATGTCGCCGCAGCTGAAATGGCCGGGGCCCAACAGGTTTCAAAGTGAGCTATGCTGATTTACAGATTTTCTCACTTTACTCGTTTTGACCTCGTGAATCAGTATGTTCATCAACTTTCCCAAATACGAGAACAACAAACTTGTCTTTTTGATGATATCCTCACCGAATCACACGGTTCGACAGTGCCGGACTTAAATGCTTCGAACTACCACTGTCCACGTTATTACGCATCAGAAATGCCAACTGAATACCGCGCTGCTTACCGAACATAATGCACACGTTGATAAATAATAGCCTTTATCACACGTAAAAGTGTCACATTGACCAATCAGTGCTAACGAAGACACACATTCACATTCCTAAGTACCGGTTAATGTTGCCGCTTTAATTCTCCGAATCCTACGATGTTTTGCCAGGTTGGAATTTAGTGTACTGTGCTTCTTCATAGGTGGAGTTCAAGCCACTAGGCATTAACAATGTACACCTTGGTTTTCAGTTTGCACATGTCAGTTTTCTCGGGATTTGAGAACGCAGCTCAACTACACAAAAGGTCGGTTTCCGTAAGACATATTTACCTGATAATTAATTGTTAATAGCTGGCGAAAGAGGCTGCCCCGACAATCTAGCTGAATGTAGAAGGTACTGTCAAGCATGATTAATATTTCATTCAAATAACTGTACTGTTACAAAGACGCAACAGTTGTGACAAACAGGAATCCAAAATTTCAGTACTGTCTGTGAACCATAGGATTCACGGAATATCCCCTTTGAACATGTTGCATGTGAGACCGCACTCATGACATCTAGAACTCAGTGTATCCGGTTTGTTTTCGAACTTCGTTTAAACATCGTCTTTGTCATAATGGCCTGCACAGTCTATGTTTATCGACTGAATTAGGACTTCCTACTGATCGATTTTTACTTCAGTTTCTTCTTCGTTGTGATTCCCGGAGTTCGGAATCTAACCATCAGGTCTGTTTTTCACTACTATTTTTATCCAACCTCGTGCAACAGTTCTGCATATGCGGCGCAGTATCACCTACGTTCACTCATTCTTGCATTCCGTTAAAACGGTCAATCATCGCCCCCTTTTTATGGTTAAGTTTATTTTTGTGATTTCAATCGCCCTCTCTATTCGACTAGTTCGCTCCTTACTGCCTCCGACTCTCAACTTTATGCATAATTTACCATTAGAAGAGTCATGCAACACGGTTTGAAAATGACGTACTGTTGTTTGCAGTGCACGGAGGATCCCGATTTTCCGTTACTTTCCATTCATCATTCTTATTGGGACTCCTCATCACAATCAATTGATATTGGGAGTGTTTTTTACGTCTCTTATTTTAAAGGGCTATGGTCGATAGGGTTAAATCATTGCCATCTGATAAGCTTGCGCGCATCTCCCCCTGTACATTAGCGCTGGGATGTCGCTACGCTTGTGTGCCATAGTGAATGACTCACCGCGTTTCTCTTAGAATGGCTGTCAGACAGTCGGTGGAGCAGTCGTCAAGCCGGCGATCTGTTTGTTCCGTTAAGCGCTCACATGGAGCTACAATTGTTAAAATCTGGATGAATTCTAGTAAATAACATTGCGTGAAAGAGAATGCATATTGGGACGACTAGATCAGTCCTAAAAATTCTCTACCTTCTACATTTAACTTTTTTTTAAGAAACCGACTGTTGTATATTGTTGACCCCGAAGCGCTTGTGCAGTTTGGTTGGTTGCACGCCTACTTAATACAGCATACTAATTCAAACTTGTTACTTACAAATGTTTGTTTATTCGTCATTATAAAACTGATTGTTGATTCCCTTGCAGAATTGCTGACAGTGTGAAAGCCAACCGGTTGAAGGGCGTTCAGCGTAACCAATGGTTGTCAGATAAACGTGATTCTACCGCTCCTGGTCTTGGTAAGTTACCCGTATCATCAATCTTGGTCGGCTTACATCCTTTCGGCGCATGTTACCTGTTGATTATCCGCATGCCATCTGTTGCTCGCGAGTTCATTTTTTGAACTTCTCGCTGTCGTTTTTGTCACATTCGTTCTTTCGACCACTGCTTGTTCTTACTTGTGTTTATACCATCTATCCCAATCTGTTGCATGCGTGCATGCCATGACCGTGCTTCCGCTTCTCTGTGACTATTAAGTGTCCAGCTCTATGATCGCCTCGCCACCTGGCTCTATTCAGTCGACTAATTTGACGCCTGTGAGAGCGCAATCATACCGACAGCCCTCTTACTCCCCGGCCACTACTCCCGTCAAACGCGCGCCTGGAACCGATTCACCTGAGCCGGTTGTCAGTCCCGTTTCACCTCCTTCGGACGCTCGATTGACCAATGGTCAGTCACTAACGGGTAAGTTGGCCAATCCGAGCCGGGTGGATTGTAGTAGCTTTGATTTCATCAGTTATCCCTATTCTTTATGATTCTCATGTTTTATTGCATTGATTTATGCTCCGGTTTGTGCTTATGCAATCATTGCAAACGGCCACTTCTAATAGACTTGCTTGCTGGACTGCGTTACTTGGTTATGGCATGTCCATCGGTCGTGCACTCCAGTGATTATGCACTGCTTGCTAATCAAATACTGCATCGCTTTCATATGACTGTGCTTCGGAAAATTATTCCCATCACAATCGTTTTTCTGGTCGGATTTAACCGCCTGATTTTCGACACGTCTGTCAAATTTTAGATATTTGAAAATGAAATGTATCTGACGCGGGATAGTCTGTTTGCCAATTCTGCTTACATTTTGATCTTATGCTTAGTATATCGACGTTCACGTCAACCGTTTTTGCCGCACTCCCTCGTATGACACAAACTGTGGAACAACATTGGAAAGTGTCCACGTTCGCTTATTGCCGGGATCTTATATAGATTACTCGTCTGAGTTCATAGTTGATCTCATACCAAATTAACCGTGATATGTTCACTACAGAAGTGAAGCATTAC
Source organism: Paragonimus heterotremus (assembly GCA_013368495.1). Lineage (NCBI taxonomy): Eukaryota > Metazoa > Platyhelminthes > Trematoda > Plagiorchiida > Troglotrematidae > Paragonimus > Paragonimus heterotremus. Next base: position 192,409 of record LUCH01000271.1, on the reverse strand, counting down.
TAGCTATGGTATTTTCATTTCATTTAGATGAGAATGCCGGCTGTTGTATGTATTGGGTTCTCACGTTAGTTGTCCGGTAAAGCAGTAGACAATACTGTAGGCTTGTCTTCAGAAGTTTTATTGTTTCACTACTCACAGCTGTATGCGTCATTGAAGGTTGTATTTTCTGCGTCACTTTTACCTTGTAATCGAAGCCTTTCATTGATCTATACGTGATGGTAGCTTACTGTGACAACTTGGGTAGAGGTTGTTTGTTTGATATTTACGGCATCCCTGTATCAGGTCGCTTCTTACTCATTGCTTACTTGTATTCGGCTCATTGGACAACGATATCTCTTTCGTAGTTTTTGATGCAATACAATCACTTTCTATCGTTTCATCATTCTTCATTTTGTGACTGAAAAAGTCTGCTTACTCGATTTGATTAATGGATTTGAAGCTTCTAGAAACTTGCCATTATATGAGTTTTTTCTCCGGCTATTTCGATCACTTCCAATCGATAAAAGAGTGAGGCTTGTTGACCGGCATTTTTCCATTAACTTGAAGAACTTGTTATTCAGGCTATGTATTTGGTACCTCACTTCATAACTGACAGTTACCTCGCTCCGGTTAACATTTCTGTTCTTATAACTCTCGTCGGTACACACCGTTAACATGTACTACATTGCTTCAGTGTCAAGTACTTTCCAAATAACATGACTAGTACAAACTATCCCAAAGTTTACCTGCGAGCGTCCACTCGAAACATTCTTGTTTTCTTCACTCTGCCATTGTCTGTTCACAAAGTAATTCGAGTTCAGTCACATCTTTTACCGTATATTTCTTTAACGTAATAGTCCGTTTTGAGTTTTTGCATCTCATCCATTTGAAGTAACGTAATGAGAGATTTGGCATCTGCTGATCTATTTTTGGTGCTAAATTGAGAAACGGCTCCGTAGAATTGTCTAACTCTGTATAGGCTGTACAACCTAGAAAGTGCGTGTCAGTCAGTTATGAATATTTGATCTGTTATCCGTTGGTTAAATTGCATTCCAATTAAGTTTCATACACGTTTCAAAGATTTTCCGTAGTTTAGTTTTATTTATCCGCTCCTACTTCCATAAGGTTGAAGCTGCGAGGATATGTTTGGAGGCTGGAACAGTAGTGATATTCTTCAGTTACACTTGCATGTGAAATGAAAAATTATCCAAAAAAAGTATTCTCCTTTATTCAGTTACCATGTTATTAAAAGGTTGTCAAATATATGAACTCAATCAATTGGAATGATTTGATCAATCTGGTCTCTTCATATCATGCTAAGCCAGGGGTAAATCTTGGAAATCTCTGTTGGATATCTTGACTGGCGCTGGTTAGAAGTCGACTAATTTTGCTTGAAATTTACAGCGATGTCCAGTGGTCATAATAAGTGCCATGCTTCAAAGAGCGCGAAACCAAAGGGACCTGGCTGCTTTATAAAGATCTGGCTTTCCTTATTAGTATTCATTGTAAGAAACGCAATGAAAGAATGGATACCTGATACAGTTGGTCCCGTACATTTGGGGGGGGGGAGGGGGGTTCGATTCAAGCCGTTAAAAGGCACATTCGTCCTGCGACACTATATGGATATCATTCACTGTGGTGAGGCTCCGTGACATCGGACGTAAATAAATGAAAGTTTCTGAATTATGCGCTTGCAAATAAAAGTACGGTTTGGTGGTTCCTATCTTGTTTCCTCTGTCCTACCAACTGTTATGGTGGGCGATTGAAATTCCGCTGCTCCCTTTAAGCGTCGAGATATATGTGTATGTGGTGGAGATTTTAGGGCTGTACTTTGTCGATATCTGCTCAGTCCGCCATATCAAGAAAGGCTTAATTCACTTGACGAGCGGGTGCTCAGCATACGTTATACTCATTCATTTTTCTGATGGAACATATTATGACAACTCTGAATGCGCCACCACTTAATGAGCCATGTTAGAGGAACCATAACGTAATACGTGCGCATGTCACTCGAAGAGTTTACATACGCTGAGTATGTATCTGTCACTCTGATGGATGTATGTTCAGTATGTGATAAACGATCATCATAGTTATAGGGGAATGTCGGTGAGTGTAAGCCTTTACTGATTCTGGTACGCACTTGGCGACTTCAAAATGATCGTAGAGAGATCGCCAAGTGACTGTTAGACTGACGTCCGATACAACGAGGGATTCTTCGGAGTTCGATTTTGTACTTTAAACGAAGTCCCTAGCCACAGTTAGCTCATTCCGATTCGTTTGAAGTTGCAACGGTTCAAAGTTTCGTGAGCTTCTCAGCGACAACATGTAATACTCATTGACGACGGAAAGTTCTTTCTAAATAGTGGCTAGTGACCTTCGCAGGGATGTAGTGTTCTTCACCTAGAGGACCAATATTGTTTAGGTGACTCGGTGTTTTAGTCTGAATGGCAAACAACATTCACGTTACGTCAGTATTATTAGAGTTTCATGCATTCCACGCTTGGTACTGCATATTTTCACAACAGGGCAGATCCAGTACATTCATTCCTGTACCAAGGATGTGATTCCCTTCCAGTGGAATACAGGTGTTACATGGACTATCTGATCCCGATCGATAATTCTGTGGTTGTACTTGTTCAGTGAGTTTACGCATGTGATTGAGTGGACGGATTCAGTGGGGTTAAAGACGGGACTACAATGAGTTGGTTGGTAGACTTGCAAAAAGTGTTGCTTGCCAGCTCTGAGGCAACTAGTAAGAAGTATGTTATATTAGTTTCCTCCGGCAAAATTCATGCTAACGAGGTCTTAGTGTTTTGTCGTTGTCTCTGAAATCTGTATCATTAGGGTTTTAACCATAAGATAATTTTATTCATTAAATGCATCTACTAAACTCTTGGCCCAAGGAATATATGTGAAACATGTGATGGTCGTGTTGTTCTGCCACAAAGTGTATCTGAGTGTTTTCGTTATGTTAGGAAGCTCTCCGGTCGAATTCACTTCGAACCAGCTTTCACTTTGTTCGAAAGTGATACCACGTGTTGATTCTAAAGTTCCAAACCTTTTTGTGGTCAATATTCCACCTTTTCTATGTGAACGATATACACATCGAGTGCCTGTGTCAATTTGTCAATTTCGTTTCATCACTATTGCGGTTGAGCTCATAATATTCCCGTTGGTGATATTATAGTGACATGTTTTACTCATACAGTCGTTTTGTGTCTCGATGCGCGTTTACAACTTGTTGGTTTGATGCGACTTTCATCTTTCATTGTAATTGGTTGGTTTGGTATCATTGTAAACTGATGCGTACTGTTCTGTTTTTCGATACAGTTGTTCGTCCTGCTAGTGAATTGAGCCCGATAAACAAAAGTGCAACTCTTCCTGCAAACGTACGCCACCTAGGTGAGTGTGGTTGCGCCTGTTTGTCAGTTCCATTTGTCCGGTTAAACTTACTCATCAAAAATTCATCCTGCCTTCATATGCTAAGTTGTCTATGTTAGCGTCCGTACACTCGAAATATCTTCATCTCTGTACAGCAGCTGTTTTGGAATCCGTTCGCTAGCCATTCTACGAACGTATCTTAGCCAACAAGGCTGGTTAAGCGTCGGCATGGTCTCAGTCTTGTCAGTTTCTGCTCGCCGAAGTACTTCAGTGTCCGGAACCATATCTGACCACCGAATACCCAAGATGCCTGTTAGCCGTTGCGGATGGAAACGTCCCTGATATTGAGCATTCCGCTTATACGGTGTCCAGGTTTCACTGTCGTACAAGAGCGTGAACAACACCATTGGACGGTAGACAAGCGTTTCGTTGTCATCTTTGAGCTGTGATGTTTATAGACACCTTTTTCAAGACGTCTGAAACTAACACTAGCATCCGCCGACGGCATGATTCTCATTGATAAGGTTGTGTGTCATAAACGAGAGTTTGCTGGATAAGGCAGATCAACAGTTTGAATGAGAGAATCGAAATCGCATGAATTAGGCATTTCCTATATGTTGAAAGCGTAGTTAGTCGAAACGAGCGTGGTTGATGAACTCAATGTAACAAGATTATTCACTAAATTCCTCCTCCACTGATAATACTGCGAATGCAAAATATGAATGATCGATCCGAAACGCAGATCCAAAGGCAATGTTTTTTTTGAATCATGATTATTGTGCAAATTATGTGGTTACTGGTTGTTGCTATAGCTGGATGAATCGTTTTTGGAAATATTGGAACTCATGTATTGTTGAACGTTTTTGACAGTGTACCAGCTTTAGTCCAGAGTATCCATAGGGCTAGAATGAACGTACACACATTGTAGGCTGCTTTTAATCAGCGTCTGGACGTCTTTGCGACAATACTAGTGACGGGGATTTTCGAGTGCACTACGTACTTTCGCTATCGTCGTGGACACCTCATCATCAGCATTACAAGCTGACAAGATGACACTACCCAGGTAGGTGTTGGGCGAAACAATCAACGGTTGTAGCAGTCTGTCGTAATTACAAACTCAATCTTGTAAGAGCAATATATTTTGTGCGTGCACAGTACTCACCATACAGACCAGGCATTTTATTTAACCGATTTGGGATGGTCTACGCGTTTTCTGCATTCTCAATATTAGCCAGCCCACTGCCTGGTGGAAGCTTCACTTTAAGATCCTCGGAACCTCTGGGTTCTGCTTCCGGAATATCGTTCATCACATAATCGATCGGAGTGTAGGTTGGACATCCATGTTAATTGACACTTGAAGTAGAGAACACACGAGATATTCTCCCATAAATACACATTTGGCAGTCAGAATGAGCATACAACGACTCTAGTAACTTGACGTGTTTCAATAAGAAACATCTGTGGTGTTGACTGATCCATTGTTACTGTGAGGCTGGATTTTGACACAGTGTGACGACTCGCGTATCTTGATGATCCACTGGGTTAAAGTGGACGGTGTGGCTACCACACAGACAATGATTTATACCAGACAGGCTAATAGTCCTGACGAACCACAGTCTCCTGGTCCACTAGATTAAAGGTTGGAAGAAGGCTGGCATTTTTTCCGGAAAGTGTCAGTTCTGGTACATTGCCATTCACCCGCGGTGCCTTGCGGTACAAGCTTTTGAGAGTAATGCTTTGGTTGAGAACCATAATCGTTCTACTGTTTATGTTTGGACATCCTCGCAATATCTCAGCCCACACATGAATGTGGCAGTTAAGCATCGATGAGAACTACCGATGTATTGCTGTCTATAATGGTGATGGTGATTTCTGTTCACCAGTTTCCTACATGCTTCAGTAATGGAGTTTGTTCATTAGTAATTAATTCTCTATTGAAGTCAAGACATTCATTTTTATTCTCCTAACAATTCACTTGTGATCCGCATTTTGCGAAGTAGTATACCACACTTTGACTATTCTCCTACGCTCATTTTCGAACAACTTGTCTCTCGTAGCATACGTACACAGCCAGACGCACGTAGACATGAAATCCTGCTTCTCGCTGTGCTAATCTCACAATCGTTTGGTCCGTTATGGTTTTATTCAGAGAAGGGTCATTCGATTTTGAATATTTGATTGTTTATCTAAACTGCACGCTTATTCTCTCTGTGTGTGCATACGTACACTTGGCATAACGCTGTACCGTTCATCCGTCATTGACAGTCAGGTTCTCACGATCCGTGGGCGGACGCATACACGTTTGTGCGGAAATCACATTCGTACCCGAACTACGGCTTTGACTGTTCGATATTAATTACGCTCGCCACATGGCTTTGATATATGTGTGATTGACTGATTGACCGATCGATCGATCAGCCAAATGATGGGATAGGTTACTTTTCGTCGCAGTGTCTTAACTACAATGTCATTATATTCTTCTGTTTCTCTTTCCCTCACCTGTTCAGCTACGATCAATGCACACACTACCAACACGCTTCAGTCTGCTGACGCGGTCACTCTCAGCGGCGATGAAGAGGTTATCCTGGTTTTTGATCTTTTGCATGTTTTGCATGCTATATGTCTTGTTATATGTTTAACAGTAATTCACTTCATTCTAACACTTAAATATATACACCCATTTTAGATATCGGCATTGTTGTCTCATTGTTGTTTCGTGTGATTGTTTTTGCCGTATTTGCGTTCCTATACCTCCCTTTGCTCGTACGTTCACTTTTGTGTCGTCAGAGCGGTTTCAGACTCCCGTTCTTTGAATTACTCGCTCCTTGGATGGCATTTGTAGTGTTCTTATTTGATCACGCCGATTTCATGTTTTACTACGTCAAAGTGATTTTCCGATTAATTGCATACTGGCAGTTATTTACGTGCATAGTAATTTGCTCAGAGTTGGGACGAAAACTTTCGACATATTTTCGGATGGCCAAACGGTACACTTGTAATTCGGGTCTGGTATGACGATTAAACTTATTTATTTTGAAGGTTTTTCTGTTACCTGATAGAGCGGCTCGGAAGCTATGGTGTTTCGTTTTTTTCCCACTTTTCGCTTCCATGCACATTTAACTTGCATATTTTACTTTGTTGATTCTTTGGGGTGCTGTAAGTGTGAGAACGGCTACCGGAAGTGATGGAATTTCACATGGTCATGTAAAATGTTCATTTGATCTTTTCATTATAAGCTATATTTGCGATCAGACCTATTCGTAGCGAGATCATTTATGACGAATAGTTCATATTTACGGACCATCTGTGTAGAATGGCCAGTGTTTTGGTAGCGAATTTTTGGTTGGATTTGACGACTTCACCATAAAAGGGTTCGCGTTAGTTACTTTACGTATTGTAGTGTAAAGTTGTTAACCTTTAGTTCGACTCTTTGTGTGTCAGATTTCACTTATTCCATTAAGACGATATATACCTTTGATCGAACAATATCAAACGTTCTTGTGGATCACACTTTGTTTTCTAACACTGTATATCTATTCCACTAATGTAGTTACTTTTTCACTCGTTTCACAGAAACCAAAAAGTGACAAGAAGATGAAGAAGAAAGGAAGTTTCCGTATTCCGTCATTTTCCAGAAAAAAGAAAAACTAGTCCATGCTCGATCAGGATGACGGAAAGTGCGTCTGTAAACAGAATGCCGTCATTCATTTCTAGTTTTGTTCTTACGAATCTACCATCGTCGTTGCTTAGTTCGATTTCTTGACTCTTCCCAGACCTGCCCTCATTGTTTGCTCTGATTCCTCTGTTCGTGTTTACGTTACCTGAGCTTATTTTTCATACTGATCTTAACGCTTGTGTATTTGTCGACCTTGCCTACAATCTGGCATCAGTTTCGTCTACGGTGGTATTGTTTGCTTTAATTGATTTTGTGATTCGCGTTACAGTTATTGTTTCTTGCCGATCACATTGACTATGCTGTTGTATGCATATTTTATCAGTACTATCCGCGATGTATGGTCATACGGTCCGCGGTTTTCTCCTGCTTAGGCCTTGTCCAGCAACTAGTTACCAATCAAGCGCCTAAATTTCCGCTTCTTTTTCGTCCTACTCTTCTTTGTTTCTGTTGGCGTGTTCTGGTCTGCTTACTTATACGCTTTCTCTGTCTCGATACAGTAATACTTTATAGAAATAGTGACGAAAGAGCGTTTCAGTTGCTCTTTTTCATGTCTGTTTGTTTTATTCTTGCCTGATTGCTTACTCCTTTTCATCGTATGTTTCCGGCAGCGTGTTTCGCAATTTGTTCCCTTTGTCGCGTGTCATCCTAACCCCGGCGACATCGTTGTCACCTGTCGCAACTGTTCACCGTCGCCTTAGCCACAACTTATCCCGCTTCATTGTCCCTCATTTTTGTTTTTGTTTTCTCCAGAAAAAATATCTCCATGATTTCTTTACTTTCCAATCTGTGTATGTGTGTTAGGTATTTTGAATTTGGTTTTCCTCAACTTACTTATATTCTGCAGAAGAATGCCCTGTCGGTTGAATGGATTTACATTCGTGTCACCAATCTATCCTCGTCTGCATCGCGTTTATGGTTAATCAGCACACTTTCTCACACCCTGGTTGCTATTCGGACATCACTGTTCCCATCGCTTAGCTATCGTAATGACTACTTTGCTTGGAATCCATGCGATCAGTACCCAAATCTCCCTGGCATCAGGAAGCTGCGTCATTTTAGCCCAAACTGAAGATATGCTCTATTGTCTCCCTGTTAATTCCTTTTCTGTGAACGAATCAATACGTAGATTATCGTTTAGGATGGGTTATATGGCGTTCTTATCAGTTCTTGGTTTGAACCGTTTTTGTGCCCGGGTTGTGTTTGTTTAGTTGTGCCCTCAATCTGACCGCAACTGAAGCGAACGTGATCAAATTTCTGGCAATTGATATCAGGCAATTTATCAAAAGATATTGGGCACTATATCCGGGGCTTCTGTTGGTAGAAGAATCGATTTTTTCAGGTTGGAAAATGACAGATGAACACAATTCCCTAGGTTACGGCGACTGCGTCACACATTTGCTTGGTTCACGCCCCTTGTTTTCTCATGAGCCGCAACAGACTATTTGCCTGAGTCCGCAAACCGAATTACTTCTTCAAAAAAGGAGTGGCGTAGACAGATCGTTGGTACACTAGATTGTCGATTCATTGTAGATGTGCGATGGCAACTCTGCCGTAAGAAAACTGTCATAGGGTGACTTTCGGTTGGTGGTGGCTTGACAGCGTGAACGCACCGAGTTGACTGGTGGGATGGACAACCGTATGCGAACGTTATTGTTGATACATGCACGATTGACAGCAGGGAAATTGTTGAAGCTGGTTCATGTTTCATGATCCTCCAGTGTTCAATAAGTAGTGATGCGTCGATCGTGGTCGTCTGCAGGGCTCGCCAAAATAGTTCGGATAATCTGAAAGAAATGTTTGATGGATGATTGTGGATGTTGTTATCGCTTTCGGAGTTCGGAATGCAGAGCTTTGAATGTAACATCGATATTGTTGGCGCTGTTGTATCTCAAGGACTCCATATCGTGAGCAGTATGTTTGGTCTCATCATCATCATAGGCAGCAATACATCAGTGTTTCACACTGATGCTTAACTGCCACACAACCATGAAGAAGGAGAAACAAACCCTGTTTAGGAAGAGAGAGGAAAAAAGGAATAGGGGAGGGGGCCTAATCACTAAAAAAAATAACTACGTCTACATTGAAACATACAACATCAAGGCGCGTACACCTTGCAAACAAACAACCGAGCTCTAAGTGAAAGTGAGGCGTCATCAGCAAGATAACTTCCTTACGGCTTTCACCGCCTCGGGTCATTAAGTGCAGTCACTTCACAGACAACTCGGACAAACAACGACAACATACACGCCACTGAGCTCGGTTAGCCGCCATCTCATCTAACGTCTCAAGCCGTCGACTCTGCAAGTCGCGAGGATTGTAGCCAGAAAGACGAACCCGATCTACAGTATCCAACCTCCTCGTGAACGATTTCATTTGTCTACGCCAGGTCATCATCTGTCCACCTTGCGCCAATTGGCCGCAGCGTCGTCAAACAGTGCTCGGTGTGGCAAGCGATTAACGGGCATCCTTAATGCATGACCCAACCATCTAAGTCTGTGCAAATGTAGTGACTGAATAAAAGAACTAGTTTGACAATCT
>LUCH01000271.1:136634-181583 GCA_013368495.1 Paragonimus heterotremus | reverse complement strand
GAGGCGGCACGGTAGAAGCAGGAGGCCAGCTAAACTGACCCTCAAAGTGTTCCGTCCAGCGCTCTAACCTTCGAGATTTATTATAAATTAGTGTGCCATCTGCCTCGCTGACAGACGGTTGCCTGGGACTCAGTAGCACGGATCAGCTTAAAGAGTTTGCCGGTGTTCCCTGGGGCAAAAGCGATTTCCATTTCCTTAACTTTTTCCACTAACCAAGCTTCACGATCAGTCATTAAGACTACCTTTCAGCTTCTTACGGATATCTCTTCTAAACTTATTATGTGAACTACCAGGAGGAATCTTCCGTCTGGCTTCTAACAACTCCAGAGATTTCTCTGAAATCCAATGTTTGTCAAACTTATGTACCCCTACGCCGCATGCTGTAGTCCCTGCTTCCCGAATAGCTTGTGAGATTTATGTCCAGCAACTATTAAGATCTTCGGAGTGAGTACCACTAAGACAGCTTTCTAAGCTAGTTTGGTACTTATGCTTTATCGATGGTAAAGCCAATTTCTCAACAGCCAGTCTTTGCTGTTGGTGTGGTCGTTGACCAGCAAAAGTAAGAACAAAACGACAACCTACCAATGCATGATCTGAGTCCAAGTACGTGCTCCAATAAGAACGACAGTCTTGGATTGAACCGCGCCACCTGTAACTAACAGCTATGTGATCTCTGAGACCAGGCCTGATTCGGAGCAGGTGGGCGCCAAGTATAGCAATGACGTGAACGATGGCTAAAACTAGTGCTGGCTAAAAATAGCTCATACTCAGCGCACAGCTGCAACAATCGCCCACCATTATCTGACCGACGTGACGCTATCCCAAACTTGCCACCTAAACAAGACTCGGCTTCATCAAGGTGGCCGACCTGAGCATTCATGTCTGCCGCCAGAACGACTATATCAGAGCCACGTGTCGACCGAAGGAGAGTGGCCAGACCCGATTAAAACGCGTCTTTGACACCCACGTCACTACAGTCAGTAGGAGCGTAAGCAGACACTGAATAGATTTCTGAAAGTCTTGCGTCTAGAGTCGGTCTTAACGAAACCTGCCAAGCGGACAGCACAAAGTTTACTGTTAACGGGAACCCTATCTATCAATGCGGCTGCGGCCGTCGTGTTAAGGACTATACCTACTCCAGCCTGACCTGTAACATCGGCTGTAGAGCCACTCGAAGTGTATAACCAGTATCGGGTAGACAATGCGAGTGCTGTTAGTTCCATACGCTGACTACTGTTCTGGATTCTAATTTCCGAGCTACAGCAGACATCGACATGCAGTGAGTCTAACGTTCGTGCAAGAGCGGCCTGTTGACCTATCTGTTTTAGAGTGCGAACGTTGAAGATACCTATATTAATCCGCATTCTAGGTCTAAGCAAGGGACGAGAGAGTCCTGAAGCTAAATGGCAGGAGGTGGGACTTACCGGCTCAGCGTTACCACGGTTATCTACATGTGTTGTGGGACCTATGGAGTAATTATTAGAAATGGAGGTTGGGAGGGGCCTGATAACTAAATTTGATAGGACAGTGGGAGAGGGGTCAGCAGTTGCATGTTTTCGCCTGTTCACCCTGCTGCATGCAGCAGATAGGACGACCCGGTCTATACTGCGAGACGGCCGATGCAGTATGGAATTACTTGTGTTCTGATTGTTCATAATTGTATGTGGGCTGAGACACTGTGATGACGTCCAGACCTAAACAGGATAACGATCAAGGTTCTCAAACAAACCCTTTCACACAAAAGCCTATACCACAAGGCAGCAGATGGGTGGTAGTGTACTAGAACTGGTACGTTTTCCGGAAAAAGATGCCAATCTTCTTTCAACCCCCAAGCTGGAGGACTTCTACCTATTGGCCTGTCAGGCATGAGTGACTCTATCGGTGTGGTGGCCACACCGTGCAGTTTAGCCCAATAGATCATTGAGATACGCAAGCCGTCACACCGCGTCAAGGTCCAGACTCTTTGTGACAGGTTTGGTCTGCGATTGGATGACCAGGGCGCACCCATTTCGTTGTGACGTTTTCGCGCGGGCGTTCTCATGATCTAGTCATTACCAATCTGTCTGATCGGCCGTTCCACTGCAAAATGGCCTGTGGCGCTGTACTATGGCCACTGGATCGTCGCTACGCCTTTTCAGTAGAGTAACAAGCTAAGTCGAGAAAGCGTTTGCTCATCAGTGACTTGTACGTATCGCCGTGGATCTACGACGAAAAAAACATCTAAATAAACGTCTTCAATGTATCGAAAAGTTACTTCATGTAACTTCTTCAAGCGTCAGCCAATATGCATGTAAGGCGACTTTGTTATTTGGGATGGAAGTGAATAAAAATAGGGGGATTAAAGAGGATTCCCCTAGGGAATTTATCATAATCGATATAGTACTCTGCAACGATCAGATCGCCGAAGCGTACGCGGGAACCTCCGCTACGTCGAGATAATTGAGTAAACCTAATTGGAATGTGTTATCATTCCTAAGATATGCGGTGGAAAATTTCGAAACCAATATTGAGGAGATTACCCGGTAATCAATTAGTAAACCAAGCGGACGCGAAGCATAAGATGGTAGTTCTTTCCTCCTGTCAGAAACTGTTATCACGTAGAACGTTGAAGTATGTTCGTGAGTGCAACGGCTTACTGTTTTGATTGACATTAGTCTAAGATTGATTTCGTGCGCAGTAGAAGGTATTCTGCAACTGACAATCATTGAAATACTGTTGGAATGAAGGTAAAGTATCCTGATGTAAAATGGGCAAAGACAACTGATTAAATGGCTGATCAGTTTCTTAAAACCATACGACAACAGTGAGTGTGATCCAACACTCTTGATATCAGTATTAGTATATTTGAGGTGGAGTACGTCAGACAATATAGCAAATTGTCCGTATAAGGAGAAGACAACGGTAGAGCTGTACCGTGCTTGTCGCCTGCACCAAGTTGTGCGACTATATACTGACTCGTCCAGGGGTCAGCAAAGTGAATTTGAATGATTAGGGTAAGCGGATGTTCCGCATCCGCACAAGTTTGTTGCAAAGTACTTGTGGTCGATGGGGCGTTATTTTGCAGCTGCCTTTTTTCGTTCGTTGGATGAAACCTTGCGAATCATGTAATTGTGAGTTTTTTCATTCGACCTTATTCTCGCAGGCACTGTCAGAACGACGGTTGAGCATGGTTATTAAGTGCGTTTTACCGTATGTGATGCATTCGGTTGATTTGTGTTAAAATTAATTAAAAAACGAGGCAGCCTCTTGTCCATGACTCCCTTGTCGGTGCAACAATTTTGGAGGAGAAATGAACGCATCTGACTGTTTGAACGAAAGTGGAGCTATACACCTCCATTCTTGGAAGTACGATAAGCGAAATAGAAGTTCTCGCAATTTCTAAATGCGCAAGGTAGTTTACTGATGACGCCACATGGCTCCATTGTTATACTAACTCCATCCTATTTTAATCGTCGAGTATTTCTTGGCTGCTCAGTATGTCTAGTAATGCCAAAAACGACAGCATGTCACATTCCTATCCACCGGAGTCGGTGGTTCATCATTGTTCAACTACCACAACCATGAGGATAACCAGCCTTAAACTTGCTGTGTATAAGTTCACATTTACTATAAAGGTGCCTATACTTTACAGACAAGCTGAATAAGAATTGGGCGTCATCCGTAGAAGGACGTTTCTAAGGTTTTCATTGTTCTTCCTGAATTGTACCTAATGCACGGATAACTCAGCGAGGGAACAGCATCATTCACGTCACCGATCGGATTTAGTTTCGGGCTCCTACAGTTTGTAGCCATGAACTGTGGGTCAAGTTCTCATCCCGAGGGACGAACGTCAGGTACGGTGGCTAGCCCCCCCTCTATTTAATAACATTCCTTCATACCAGGTCACCTGCCTGTCTTGTCCTCCACGCCAGTTGGCAGCGGCAAAGTACTCAGTGCGACTGGCGATTAGCTGACCTTTTTAATACATAGTTAAACCGTCTGAGCCTGTGTGTGCATTGTGACTGAACTCGTTCGACACCACCAAATGTCCACCTCCTAACTTTATCGTTACCTATCTGCTGGTTTCACTCGGTGCGAGCGATCGGACGCAACCGTCGGTAGTCAAATAATCAAAGGCGTTTCGCCAAATTTTGAAACCTTAAGGTAGCACAACCTTACATACGCGACCTCTAAGCTTCAGAGAGATATCCTAGATTAGTGAACACCGCATTAACCTTGAGGGTGTGAATTTCCGTTTCGTTCCATATGTCTCCGTCGTGCAACTTCCTAAGTACACACGAGTCAATCTCCATAAGTTCACTGCCTAACATCGAATCTATGTACTTGAGGCTACAAAACACGTCCTCTGTAGAGGTATTGGGTATTCTTAATTTCGACGGTTCATCCAGTGTTTCGTGCTGTCCGGTGGGCCCTACTGGTCCATCAGCCATCGAGACGTCTGTCGATTGCCAGCTGCGATTTGGAAAAAAAGGCGCCAGAAGGCCATCAAGTGACGTCTTGAATGTGGCCAGTGGGGATTACCTAAAGGTTGAAAGGGTCGGCCGTCAATCCGAATGTACTGCGTATTCTCCTTCATCCTCGCACTGGTTCCTCCGTGCATTTGGTCCTGTCAAGTAATCTTACCCATTGCTAAAGCGAGCTAGTTACTGTAGACAAGTCCATGAGGCATAATTTTCTGACCGTCTTGAGTAGTGCCGTACCTACCGGTAATTTAACGTATCGGTTGTGTTTCAACAGTATAGTTCTGCTTGGTATCTGTAGCACAGTTCTTTTGATGACGCGTTGCGTTTAAACACCGGTTCGTATTAAGAGAACATGCCATTCGTCATTTGTTTCTTTTTGACATGATGGCTCATCTTCGCTTTGCTGATACGATATTCGTTGACATTTTCCAATAGGGTATGACAACTTCCGTAGATTTCTCGCAGCGTCCTCGAGGTTTCACTACTTTCATGTGAAAACTAGTTCCAAAGATCATAATTACACATTATGAGGTTGATATTCCAGAAAGTATGTGACGTGTACTGGCCGATCGTTTGTTTTCATGTCATGTGGTACGACTCAAACTACACATTTTCACTTAAGTTGTTTGTGGGCGACTGGCCCTGAATATCTGGCTAGCCTCCATACCAAGACCATTGGTATGTTCCATTCAATAAATATTTCGTTTGCACTCCCAGACTTATTTTATGTCTGATTTTGCGTATATCTGTGTTGCGACTTTTCTATGCAATGCTCTGGAGTTTTTGAGCACTCACATTTGTCGTGTGAAGTCTTTTGGACCGGTTTGCATCTTCGTGGCGTAATGTGGACAGAACAAATGGGAATCGGTGCGCATGTGTCATTGAGTTCATCTCTGGACCATTGGTAAGTACGCTGTTTAGACGATGACGCATATTTGGTTCTGAATGCCACCGATATTTACGTGGCTGTCTGACCAGCGCCTCGGTCTGACGTTGCCACTTCAATTCGAACGGGTCGCGTGCTTTTCTCGCATCTGTGGTTTTTTTATTCAAAGGTTATTTAGACCAACTTTAGCTAGGGATTTGATTAACGTCAAGTTGAACATTTGATGACAGCTGACTTTCAAGCGAGCCTGTTTTCGAAAAGAAGCACTAGGCTCGAATTTAGCGCATGTTAGTGCTCGTCAGTAGTGCATATCTTTGCCACGGCTGGGGTTTCAACTTTGGCCACGTTTTTGTGAGGTAACCGTGTTTATCAATGCGCCATTTACCTCCCATTAGATGTGAAAATGAAGATACCGATTGAAATGAGCGCCGTATATTTTTGTTGCGCCTTTGCCGTGAATTCAGTAGGTGATTAACTGCATTCGACCTGTTCAGACTGTCGACACCTTGATGTCCCTACACTGATCACATATTCAATCATATCATGTATGTAAAACTGTGTTATTTACTGTTACCATTAGCATCTCGGTGGCCATTGTTTACGCGATTTTTGAGGAATACTGGTCAGTCATGCGGTCACCCTTTCTCGCTTATCTCTGCTTGTGGCTTTTGTCTGTTGGTCCGACTGAACTCACTTCGATGAAGTTCGGCATGTTTGCTGCAAGACCAAAGATGGCGACCGGTTGTAATGTTGAGGGCAGATTGATGGACCTGAGGAAATTTGATGGAAGAATATGATTACGGAGGCTAGGTTGAGCGATTTATTGCTAGCATGGACACTAACAACTGAAGGTGATGACCGTCGGGCTTACTTATTGGCCACTCTCGATTTGAAGAAGTAAACTGGACTTTGTTCATCATACTGTTGATGGCTGGAGCCCATTGTGAAAAACTGGGACAACTGATCGAATGCCAACGGGTGCTTCACCAGATTGCGGTTGTGAAAGACAACTACGAAGCAAGTGAGCCTTTATCGGCTATTGCGGAATGACAGGGTGAGGACGCAGCAGTTGCAGGGAGTAAGTGAAGTTAGCTCACTTGTGCCTAGTTGTCAAACCGATGGAGGCACGGACGGACACGAATTCGATGAACGCCAAACGCGTGAGTGCTACCGTGTGACATATAACGTACACTGCCAACGCAGCTGGTCGTCTGCCTGCGGATACATGAATAATCCACTTAGATTTGCATAGACTGCGGTAGTTGTCATTCGAAAGGCCGGATAAGTCGGGCAAGCCGCCTATCGGGTGTCAGCATGGTAGTCTTCGTAGTAAAGGCCCGTTGATTGACGTAACAGCTGCAGACAGGACTGGAATACCCAGAGTAGTCGGTCGATCGCGCTTCCTAATCCTCGGCAAATAGTGTCCGGTGTAGGTGACGAACCATTGCGAATTCACTGGATTTAAGTGACCTAGACGTGGTCTGAATTTGGCAAACGGTTTCGGGTGAATTGCACAGGTACTTAGTAGCCATTGTGCTGACAGGACAATATGACGCGGGGCAGACCAACCACCATTGGTTGCATTCCCGTACTATCGTTGGTTGAGCCAATGGTGGGCACTGGAAGTGGTTGACCAAATAAGAAGACGTGGCAAGTGGTAGCTTCTAATGAACCGACCATACAAACAACGGTGGAGATCAACTACTGGATGCACATCGTCTATCCGCTTCGTTTTATCGGTAGTTTCCAGAGGCAGCTGTTAAAGAACCAAACTATCCACCAGTTATGATTTATTTCTGCTCTCCTCGCAGTTCTCTGCATTGATCCCTTCCACAGTTGTTTTGTTAGCTACGCTACACACACGTGCAGGTTGTTACTGTCCTATTTGACACTGAACCTGGTCATATTTAATCCAACGTGTTACGAATATTATATCACCGGACCTTTACTGCTCGAATGCAGTACGAAAGACAACATTATATTTAAACGTCTTCGTATTTGAGTATTTTTCATTAGAGTGGCTGAACGTGTTTTATCGCGTTCTGACAACACAATGTTGTCGCCACACCTCTTGCCTTTTTATCTGATTCATTCAGGCACCTCAGCCACTACTCACACTGAGATGGCATAACAGGTGAATCGTCCGAGCTTACGAGTTCACACATTTTTCGCTTCACCCGGTGCCTGGCCACACTCTAAACACTTTCGATTAGATTCAGCACCGCAGAGAGACTAGTCGTAGGAGCTTTCCACCTATATATTCCGGACCCTCGAACAAGCCTTCGAAGTGCATATGGCAAGGTGCATTGTCAAAGGGTATCACCGAATTTCTTCGTTCATAAACCGTAAGGCTATCTAGCATTGTCTCCAGCCAGGAGTGACATTACTGTAGTGTATGAGCTACTTCTAAGGGACCGTTTCAACAAGCCTCTTCCCGCCTTAGCACAAATGAGGTGAACATTTTTTTCCTCGGTTGTTATCAACAAATGATTAATTGCTTATTGTTAACTGAAAGAGGAAAGAATGAAAGTTGTCTGTGGTGTCATTTATCCAGAAGCTAGACGACAGGAATGGTAAACAGTCAATCGCAGACAGTCATTCGCCAACATGACCTAGACTATTGTGAGTGTCTTAACCAGGTTAACAGAAACCTGCGATTTTACAACAAACGGCTACCCTATGAGAAGCGTGAACGCTGAGAGCTAATTCGCTATATTCTGGTCTTGGACGGCGAAATCTCTACAGTACCTTCATTTATGTGAAGATCGATCAAATGACCTCCTCCAATCTTTGAATAGATCAAACAAGTGATACATTTTCCACCTACTAACCGCGTAAATGTATAGGCTTAAGGGTGTAGTAATGTGCATTTCAAACTATACCAAAGACTTGGAATTAAAACTGCCGTGCCTCTCTTTCCTTAAGCAGGTTTTCCCTGATGCCCAAAATACTATATTCGTGTTAATATCACCATGAAGATAAAACTCAGAGTTATTTGAGAAAGTGATATTGTCAGGTAATGTTGGTTTACCGGGCACGTTAGCTGCAAACCTTTCACGGTACATTAAACGTTTCTCCCAGTAATTTTTTCGAAGTGCAACCGTATGACGGAACTTGTGTAGGTGGAAGTTAAGATGCTTCGGCACTCGTTGAATCGTTGTCTGATTGCGAACTGTTTGGGCAACATGCATGGTGAAACCTGGGGAGTTTCGTTAACAATAGAGACAATATTTATCCTTAGCTCCACCCTGATGACTTCTATTATTACCTCCTTTTCTCCACAGAACCTGTCTTAAGGAACTGATGTTTTATCCGTTGCACCAACAACAAGGCCCAGTTTTCCGTGGACGTCACCATCTAACCTTCATATAAGTTCCTTGGAAGCTAAAATCCGAATAATTCAGGCGAAGCAATTTAATTTTACCCTCATCTTTCAATTCCATCATTCAATAATCGAAACAACCGGCTCTGGATTCGTTCTCCTGATCGGACAGTGTTTTGGTCGCTGATGTGAGAACTACATGAGACAGCAGATTTGTACATTTGCGTGCTAATCGAACCTAGCTAGAATGAAGGTGGGCTGTCACTTGTGCTGATATGTCTCCTGTTCTCGTCCGGAACACAGCCAGTAAGTGTCGATGCTTTCTATGCTGTCTGCGAATTAGTACTTTTATTTCAGTAGGAGTGTGGTTACACAAGTGAACATTTTCTTTTGCTGTTTGCCTGGATGTGGATGTCAATTGCAGTCAAACTATTGACCTAAACTCTGGTGGTAATAACGTGACAAAAATATTTCCACACCACTATGAAAAGTGACCTGATCAAGGTGCACCGTTTGGTGACGGTTCACACGCCTTATCGCTACTTCTTTTTTACCCGAATGAATGCACCGTGAAATAAAAAGGACATCTACTGAATTCTATTCACAGTAAGGTCCAGAACCCGTAATCGAGCTTCAATACATTCTCAATTATAGATATCTCCATAGACCAGATCAACAGGGGGGGACAATGTTAGAAAGGTAAAACTAACTACAGATGATGGTTATTTTAATTCGTTAGTAGATATGTTTCAATAAAGTTGAGAGACACTAGACTGTTACACCGAGCTCCGTCATTTAATAGTTTTACAGTTATCAGAAGCCTAAACCATACGCATAATTGAATGAGAAGTCGAACAACGTAGTCAATGTGTAGTTGCTCCCAAATGAGTCCGATTTCCCCCTTTATGTCAATACTGAGCTCGTCCGTATTTAACGAAAAATGGGATAAACGGGCGAAGGTCACGTGTAGGATCATGTGAGAAGTGGTAGCTCAGTGATTAATTGCTATTCATCATCAATCACCGGGCAAATAACGAATTTGTCGGTTCGGGTTGAGCGATTAGATTGGTAGCGTTCATAGATGTGTGCGACAGAAAGGGCAAAAGATTACGCGTTCCAGGGAAGGCGTTCGCTGTCAAATTCAACAGCAATGACCTGTACGTGTGTGTAGCGCAGTGAACAAAACAACTGTGGAAGGGATCAATGCAGAGAATTTGCGAGAGAGGCAGAAATGAATCACAACTGGTGGGTAGTTTGGTTCTTTAACAGTCGCGTTGTCAACAATTCTTCATTTACGTGTACGGACTTCCAACTGATCATTTGTCTGAGGTAGACAAACATCGTCAGACAAGATGTCACTGACGTTCCTAATATTTATATCGGTGAACATACTCTGCAGGTGGTCCCGAAATCCACTCACTTGGCGTCCAAACTCGCAAATATTTCTCCCCTAGACACTGAGGTTAGACACCATACCCACAATACATCCTCAACAATGACCAGATTCTGACGGAAGGTACCGAATAATTCCATGCCGACTGCCAAAATGAAATCGATAGAGGGCCAAGTTTGTGTGGTTCGCACATACCTATACGATCGTGAGGCTTGGACGTCGTTTGTGCGTCGGAAATGCCACCTAAGCACATTCCACCCCTGCTGCTTCATCAACTGGCAAGATGGAGTCCTAGACAGGAATGTTTTAAGTAAAATTGGTTATTCCTAATATGTTCACTCTCTCAGTAGAAGATGCTTGTGATGGCTGAGCCATGTGAATGGGTTGGATCATGGACAAATCCCGAAACCATGGTAGTGGGGGGGTGCTGATTGTTGGTTCCAGATGCTAAGAAAGTCCAGAATTGCGCTACGGTGATGTATATAGGAGCAGTGTGAAGATCGATGGTTTCAGCATCGCCTCTTGCGATCCACTGACAAAAGATAACAGAAACCGAAAGGTGTATGTGAAAACATGCTTTCAAAAATGGATGTAAAGGGAACCAACTCTGGCAGAAGAAATGTGTACAAACTTCGGGTGTTATGCAGACAGTAACTAGCACTGTATTCACACACACAGTGGCTGCAGTAAAGTGTGTTTCCCCAGAATCAAAGGACACAACCACAACAAGAAGTGTGGAACACTCTCAAGTGCGCAGTAATCTATTATTACTTCAAGCAGATAGGCGCCATCAACCAATGAAGTCACTGATGAACGCAAAAACTAGTGACCATTATTATGCGTTTGGAATGAGGCTAAATTCCTAGCCTGTTGATTAGAAAAATACTAACCAGGTAGTCATGTGACCTTGTTCGGCGGTTCACCAATCAACCCGAACTGCTTCCTTCACATTAAGGACGCTTTTAGGACCCATTATCGATAGCTTGTTTTGTGAGTTTTTGATTTGTCACGCTGCGTTCCAGAAGCCAATCACCGAAACAACGATTAATTCGGCATATTATGCTCGTCGACGCGATTAACTCTAGAATACCTGGTGAATTGCATGTGATAGATCCTTGTCACGTTAAAGCTTATAGATTGTAAACCCAGTATTAATCGGCCAACGTCAAAAACTAGATACCTGATAATAAAACTGTTGGCTGAAAGGAAGTAAGTGAACATGATCGCCGGCCCTTCGATATGTCTCATTTGAGGGACATCTTGGCTTTCTATACAAGTTCTTCAGAACGTGAAATTGCCAAACATTTGAATTGGTGATGACAGAGGAAAGTCAGCTTCATTCAACTTGAAACTCCGTATCCAAATTGAGTACACATTCAGGGTCCACCACGTCTGTAATTTGTTAGGTGGCGAACTGCTTATCTCTCAATCCGCTGAAGCTCTGGTAACTAGATGACGAAATCCCCCTCATCTACCCAAGAAGAGTCCGTTCTGACGCCGTAGCTATCTTGGTCATTTTTAGTTTCATGCTATACCATTTTACTCTCGGCCTGTCTCTTCACTCCTTTTATCTATGGTTTGCACTTTGTGGATAATTGTCATTATGCTGAAAATAAGTTATATGTTCATATGTGATCAACGTACATATAAAATGTTGCTCGGCGAAACAGTATATAACTGACATACTCTCATTTATCTATTCAGCCAACCTCTGGTATGACCGTACGATTACAGCTTTGCATAAATGCATAGAAGACCCTCTGAAAAATTTAGTCAAGATTACGTGTATAGTGCATGGTCAACAATTGTGACAACCTTGACAACAGTCGCCAAGTGGCAATCATCTAATCGGCTGTGCGAACATTGGGAACATGTCTATTCACCTACTAACTTCCAATATAAAATGGGATTCACGATTATTCATGTTCATAAATTTATATAATTATGGACCCGAACAAATTCACTTATTATAAACTGTGAAGGAAAGTCCCTCAGCTGATCCGTTTGTTAAGTTATCACACTAGTATCAAGTTGTCACAATTAGGTTTACTTGTTAGTAACGTTGTCTAACACTTGTCACGGTAATTTCCTTCCTACAGTCATTAATGGTGAGCTGCTGATTTGTGAAAGCATTGCTGCTAAGATACCCATTATATCCCACCCGATCTTTGTCAAGTATGCTCATGAGTCACGTGTGTCCATCTTTGCAGGCTGTAAAGATCACTCATCCAAATTTCAGCCGTGCACGAATTAATCATTCAGCATCATAGATATATAACTCTGAATTTACATGCAACGACTCGCCCGGGTTTGTAGCCAATCGTTTTTAAGTAACTATCCAACCAACCATTCATTTTATATACTGGCAATTCTTTATGAGGCATTTTTTACTATATTCTGTGTGTCTGCGTATGTGGCTTATATATTTTTGACATATTTTGGCACACTTTCTAGTGTGACTGAAAATATTCACAATCATTTTACGTTAATTTATGTTGATCTACCTTCAATGTAATTCGATTGGCTAGCATGTGACTCTGTCACATTATCGTCGAACCTATGACGTTTTTGAAGCTTCACACTGACAAAAATCGATTCTTCGGTGTTTCAGTCACTACGATAGTCAATGAGCAGGCACCTAACGCAAATTCTGTTGCTCAGTCTTGAGCAGTTGAAGCGATTGTGTTGAGGTTTTCATTGTTATTTACTTAGGTTGTTGTTATCGTGAGAGATGCTTGGTCTGGGAAGTTGGTTATTTTTGAAGATACAGTACAAAGTACGGGGAACCACACGACCATGTACGCAAACATTATTTTGCACAGCTGACATGTAGTCATATTCGTTAGCAATTTCTCAGTTGTTATGTGCAGCACAGTGCATACTGTGGCGAAAAGGCGTTCAATAAAGCACAATCTTTATTGTCCGACTCGCTAGTTCCCACGCCACACGTGCGCTCGCGATTTCGAATTGCAATTCCAGTTCACAACAACCCCAGGTTTCCGCTCACACGTCATGTGCACTTCTACCCGGTTTTGGTGTGTGATTTACGCCTTCTATCCGGGGGTTTTCCGCCCGCTAGCCCTCGTCCGTTGATCCGATTTATTCGAGTGATGGCTTGTCCGGTCGCTCGTGCTGTCCTCCATCCATTCACTGTGGGCTTTGACCGTACTCCACAGCCGTGCCGAGATATTCCTGAGAGTGTTGAAATAATCAGGTCTTCAATTTGGTCATTTATCCTATTTTGGCTGCCACGTCTCGCCCGTTGGTCCGATCCGGCCGAGCGATGACTCATCCGGTCGCCCACGCCGTCCTCCATCCACTCGCGGTGGGTTTTTGAACCCCCTCTCTGTTGAGGTATTCCACCGAGAGTTAGAATGCTCGCACCACCTGCCTGACAGTTCACCACAATATACCTATTTCCAATTGTCGCATCCATCTTCTTGTCCTTCTGACGTGGAAAATTGCCCTTTAGTTTCTCGTGCGTTTGACTCGTGTCACTGTACTCACTAATGATGCTGCACATTATACAACAAGATTAGCTCATTGACACTCCGTCAGAGGCAGTACAATTACCCAGGGGATATTCTGTAGAAAAAGAATAAATTTTTGAATAACCAACTTCTTGTCTTCATCATATTTGTAGGATAGCAGAGAGTTACACTCCATTTTAACTCCTTTCGGTGCTCTACACATAATGGCTAAATCTTGCTGACTATGTGCGTCAGATGTATTTCCTCCGGATAGCGGAATGATCACGCATGCAGTGGGTTTTCGACCGTGTGACATAGACAAAGTATAAGTGGAAAACCAAGTTTTTCCTAATGTTGTCGTCTAATTAACATACCTTTTATGAGCTGGATGACAGAAAGTTATGGGAACTGGAATACAATCGGAATATAACACTTTTTGTTGGCTTGAGTTCAAGAAGGAGAACTAGTTCCTGAAGCCGCTTTTGGAGCTATATTGGTTAAATTTCAGTCAGGCACTTTAGCCCACACTTTTCCTCACGAAAAATAAAATTTGGAAAGTTTAAGTAGTTTACGCAGGAGTATGCTTATCAACAATAATGTCATGGGCGTAATTGTACAACTGGCCCGAGAATACACTCTTGAATGCAAGCGTACTGCGCTCACTTAGTGCCATGGCCTGATTTACCGAATCGCACACACGGCGACTTCTACACGTCGGTGGGTTTGTGTTATGTAGATACAAACCCATCAGTGCGATCATTCGCTCGACAGGCAAGTTGCATGTTTGGTTCGACATTCTGGTAGGAACAACCAGGCTACCAGATTGTCTGTAGTGGTTAGGCAAAAGGTCAGCGGCTGTGGATAGTGAATCCTCAGTTGTCAACTCTCTTTTGGTCCATCAGGCTGGTAGAGCCCCATCATTTTCTCTCAGTTGGAATAAACTTGAATTCACGGCGCAACTCGGAAATTGTGCATTCTAAACACTATGATGGTATGCAGTTAGTTAGACTGAAAATATAGATATGATAGTTAAGCCTACAGGATAGGTGTTATTTATATTGAATATCACCCACAATTGATCGCAGCCGTCACATTCCCACAGATCTTCCAATCGGCCCCTTTCGAAAAGAAGCATTAGACTCGAGTTTCGCTCTCATTAGTGCTCGTCACTAGTGCATATCCTTATCAAGGAAAATCTATGAGGATGCGACAGCTACGATCAATTATTGGTGATGTTCAATCTATATGAAAGCCGAAATGCCCTACTACTCATCAGTAATGAGACTACTTTTATTGGTAAATTGAAGAACTCTTAGTCAAAGTGAATTAGGTGCATGAACACTTAGGTGACAGTAGATTAGTAAGGTAATATTTATCAAATTCACCATACATGTTTCCGAATGTTTCAGTACATGTCTCAACATGTATATACCTACTTTATCAGTTTTCCTAAAAAAGAAGTTATTTGTTGCTTTTTCAAATCTGATACACGGCTAAAAAAATTAAATCTTAATGTGTAATAAGTTAGCAGAAAATTAACAAAATCTTATCCAAAACTCTTCATTTCAAATGACCGCTTTTGCTAGCATCAGCTAATCAGATCGCCAGGGACAGTTGCGGGTGACTGGTCGCGGCGGCCAGTTTCATTTTGTAGCACTTAAGTGCATTACGGTTGTGCTTCATGGAACAATTGTTACATCAGGTCATTTGAACCGATCGATACATGCAAGCTGTTGCAGATGCAAGTCATCGTTTCAATTAGCCTCTCACAACTTAAATAAACGGACCAGAAAACCAGGCGAAGACCAGTTCCACGCGGTAGGTGCAGCTGAGTAAACAGTGATGGCATAAGTGAAGCAAGTAGGCTTGGTGACTGGCAATCGGTCTGCTGGATGTCTAACACCGGACTGCTATTGCAGGTGATAATAATGTGGAGCTTTCAAGGTGGATCTGTTGAACTCCTAAAACGAAATCCATCTAGCTGCCATCCACGGACAGTGTAAAAACAATTTTCCTCACTGTACTAATGCACCTTATTATTTTATCAACTCATCAAAACTTCACGAGTTAATGTGGAAATAAAAGGCAATAATTTTCAAGTTAAACATTCCAATGTAAAAACCGATTGCAGCTCATAGTGTGCTGAGGTCTCTTGCTGACTGTGGTAACAGGCCACTTCCAGTTTCCTATATATTTTCACTAATCTTTCTGCATAACTTCTTCATTCTTTAAAAACATCTCAAGTTCGATTACCAGAGCCCTTGTTTCATTGAGCTGTTGACTGTTATGCTCTGTCCTGACGCTGCATAATGGTTGTGAGCCAGTTTGGTGCTTTTGACACACTCGGGCCTGTTTCACCGCTTGTTTATTGTCGTCGAATAGTCGACTGTTGTAATTTCTAATCGCCCCACATGTAAAGAAATATCAGCCAATAGTTTGCTAGGTGACGAGTCATTACATCGATCTAGCCAATTAACAATCTATATGTAGTTGTCCAACGTAGAAAACAAAACAGAGTCTGACAAGGCAACCTAAAACGTACTTTAAGACTTTGGTTGTATTCATTATTTGGCCCATTGAACCCAATTTATCAACAAGAAGATATATTGCATTCCATTAGCTCATCAGCCGCAGAAAAGTTTCTTGAGTTTAACAGTTTACCAACACGGTCTGATCGATCAAACTACTCACGTCAGATTTGCGAGCGTGCGAGGTCGGTTGATTGTCTGGGTAAATCGGTCACAATGACTATAAGCAAAGTCAGGCGTGTGTTGTAAACTGACGCTATGAACAACAAACGATACCTACCGAGTGAACTATGTGGACTGAAGTTTGCCGGGTATCCACTTATTAATGACGGCGTTTTGGTCAGCGTTGATTGGGATACACGTCAGAATCTGTTAAAGTTATGTCTATGTATACAAAGCTTGTGTTAGCAACACCGACCTAATTTTGCTCTTATTCACTAGGTCTAAGTTGATCAGATACAACCAACTGATCTTGTGCATGCAGCAGCCAACGTGTTGAGGTCGCTTTGCACGCTCCGGCCGATCAGGCCATGACGCCAACTGAGCGCAGCTTGTGTCAGCTTGCACTTCTAACTACCACGGGTGCTCTTTGTAAAGCACGTTCGCAGGCTTTCTGCACAGACTGAAATATGTTCCTTAAATGATGATAATTTCGAAAGTTTTTGTTACCGCAACTTTGTAAGGCGCGGTCAAAACCAACAAGCACACACTGATTGAATTTAAATTGAATAACACAGTGTGTTACTGTTGGCGCCATTTCAGTTTTTGTTTGTGTAAATCGTGTACATGGCCTAGTGGGCCTTTGGCTCATGTTTGTCGGTGTTGTTTCCTTTTACATGACTACTGTTTAGACCCCTACTCCGGAAGAACGCTGTCCCGCGAAGTCTCCACCTTGCACCAAATTTGGTCCACAAGCTTTACGGGCATCAGAGTACAAATGACTGGCTTGCATATTACAAATTTTACGGAGGAAAACTAATGCCTAGAAACGAATGCAAGACTTTACTTTGCAAAAGCCTTCAAAAAAGACATAAGGTGGTCGTTGAATCATCGATCCTACGAAGTCTTCGTTCAGTATCTTAACATGATCATTTAGATTTGTCTTATTCTTTAACTTGCATGGGTTTTGGTTAATTCGGTCAGTTGGTTCGCACACTTTAGCGTCCAATGCATCCACTTACCCTCTATAATGATCAGATAGTCAATCGACTTCTTTACTGCACATGGATATACAACTCGTACTCCATGCCTTGTCACAGTTGATTGAGAGGTGTAATGTTTGTGAGAGGGAAGGTAGTATGTCTCACTACTTTGGTTGGCTCAATCGTCCGGTGTATGCCTGTGATGATAAGTCGCGTGATTGCATGCGCCATGTGTACGCATTTTGCTATTGGGACAATGAGCCACCCTCTTGCTGTTTGTTGCTTGCATCCTGTGTTATAATGATTACGTTGACGGTTGACCATATTTCGTCCATGCGACTGTCAGGAAACTGGAAATGAACGATCGTCTGATTGTATGCAAAACTGCTGTGTTTTGGCGATTACAAGGTCATCATATATTAACGACTTAGGCAGCAACGGGAAAATAATACATGGAGAGTCAACTTTTTGTGCCGGACAAACTGTATCTCTTTATGTCCCAAAAAATATGAAATCGATTGCTCCATTGTGTACCTGAAGCTTTCACGCTTTTGATAACTGAATCTGTGCTGCACACCTTCAAGTCGCTCTGATCACTGTCCTACGGAAGTCAGAGGCTCACGTTAGATTACTATACGCCCCTGGGTTTTCTAGCAACAGTCGCTCGTCATACTGTAGTGAATTATTAAACCAGAGGTGTGAGTATTCCAACCCTCGGTGGAATACCTCAACATTGAGGGGGAAGTATGTCCAAAAGCTCAGAGCGAACGGATCGTGGGCAGCGTGGGCGACCGGATGAGCTATCCCTCATCTGGATCGGACCAACGGACGAGACATGGCAAGCAGAACAGGAAAGATGACAAGATCTGGGATGCGATTATCCCAACACTTGGAGGAATATCTCGACATGGTCGCAGAATGCGGTCAATGGCCATACTGGATAGATTACGGACAACACAAGCAATCGGACAAACCATCGCTCAACATGATCGAACCAACGGACAAGGAATGGCAGGCGGAAAAACCCCGATAGAAGGCGTCGATCACACACACAGACCGGGCAGAATTGTACCCGACATGTGTGCGGAAACCGGGGGTGTTATGGACCGGAATTCTGATTCATAAATGCGAGTGAGCGCGTAGCATGGCAACCAGTGAGTTCGGCAATAGAGATTGTGCTTTATTGGACGCCTTTCCGCCATAATACTACCCCTGAAGTGACATATTTGAAACTTTGTTGTTCCGCGACACGACGTCATGGAATCGTCTCAGTTAGACAAAACATGTCCAGTTATGACAAAAGCGATCACACTGACAGAAGAACAGATCCGTTTGCAAAACTGTCAAGTGCTTTTCATACCTTTTCACATTATAGTGTTCGTAGAGAATTAGTTAATGGGGACTTCCCCTCAACCTATATTGGGTAGACTGGCTTCCTTAATGTACCAAAAATGATGAAACTTTTGTTTTGATAAAGGTCAAATTTCTGGTTATATTTGACGGAAAACGACCTAACCAGTCAGGCGTTATCGGCTTCTGTGAGTAGTAAAAAGTAGAGCAACGAACTATTTTGGGACTATGTTCAGAAATCGAGCAGGCTTGTGTGAGTTCGATTGGAGTTGGTGATGACATAACATTGAGTCCCTAGTGTGAAATAAGCTTGCCTGAACTCTTAGTTGTCGCCACAGAAGTACCTGTTCGGTAAACTAAGTGGGTGCGAATAACATGACGACAACAGACTTTAGATGCATCAGACAAGAGTAAACAAACCGCATCAAAGACGTTACATTGGTTTGCATATTATGTGTATATGTGGACCATAACAACCTTACCATTGAGAGATTAACACTTGCGTTGAGGTCTGTTTTTTTTGTCTGAGGATGAACAGTATGCTTTTAGTTGAGTTCCTGTGGTAGCTAGCAAAACGGCCTTGACCACGTCTCGCTCTCAGACTTCTTCTCCTTCTCCAGTTTATCAAATTACTTGTAACCAGCGTTCTCCAGTACAACTCCAGTGATCACAGTATAGGCCAGTTACGTGATTGCCCGGTAGACACGTGTTTTTGTAGCTGTAGGCGACTTCGTCATTACACTTCCTTGAATAAGTCGGCTAGTAGTTGGAGAATAGTTGATACACCCACTGTTATATGTAGTCGCCATACCCAATTGGGCAACAGGTAGACAGGAGCCGTTGGCATCGTCTACAGGATACGGACTAGGTGTGAACAGGTATGTCTCTCACTTCCTCCACGATTGCATCATGGAAGAGTGCATAGCACATTCGAACACGTAACCGACAAAAAAATTAAACCATAGAACTTATCACGAGTATCTGTAGAACGGTTGGTGCTGTACTGTCGACTCAAATGCGAACGAAGTCCTCACTACCACAAAACGAAAACACGACCTCTTTCATGGTGATTTCACAGTGATAGTACTTGTAAGTCACACTCACTTGTTCCTTTTCTGCCGCCTCCGGTAGGGTGAGAGAGATTACGGGCTGACCAGTTGGAACGGGATTAGGTCCACTGGCTGTTCGTGATTCATTAAGACGATTACCCTGAGCTGCGATCCAACAGCTTGTTATTTTTACAAGATGTTCGCTGCTGTTGACTTGCCTAATGAATTTCGAGCAGTCTTTAAAACCTTCTGGATATCAAGATTGCTTGACCCCTTAGAAGCCATTTCCTAAGAAATGTAACTTTTTCAGAAACAAACTGGGGCGTGTTACAGTATTCGATCAACTGAACCAAACTTTCAGAATCTATGACATCCTGTGCATGTTTGCGCCGGATGTAAGGTGTAATACGGAAATGTTCCGAACAGAAGGAGTGATCAACCTGTCATTGCGTCCCGTCCGTCAGCATACACCAGAAGTACTGAGACAATCCATTTAAGAAATACGCTTATTGATAGACACTATTGGAAATGCGCCGACGCTACCAGTTCTCCATGTGCGATGACAATACACGTAATGAATAATACATTAATAATAGTAAAAATTAAAAAAAAAACAATAAAATAAGCAATGAGCGAATAACGTATGATTATTAATAATTTTACCACACTCACTTGCGATCCTTCTCATGTAGCTAATGACGCTTACTCTGTTTGTTAGGCCTATTGCGCTGTCGTATTAAAGTGGCGCACGATTGTATGGTGTCGAGAGTTCACGCATCATAGGGATTTTAGTTAAGTGATTACGTTTACCTATTGATTGATCATGATCGAAGTACACGAACAGAAGTTGACAGATATAAGACCGTTGCAACTAAGTTTAGAAGTAGGATGACAGAATGGTGCGATTGGATGTTCTCTTTATGAGTTGTTTTTCTTAACTCTTTGTACTTAATCCCAACGGGAATGAATAAGCAAGCCACGGTTAGGAAAACAAAAGCCGTATTTTTCAAAATTGGCTGGGAACGAGAAAGGCAGTTGTCCCTGGCTTGCGCCGGATAATATTTGTTGCCTAAACAGAACGCACAATCAGGAAGGTCTACAACTCGCTTGAGTGTAACTGTTGAAAAATCGAATTACATTTAGGAAGGGTAGTCTCGTTCGTTTCAAACAAACGATTCTGTCAATAACCCAGACAACATTAATCAAGCAAACAATTGAATAAGGTGCTGTTCAGAAAAACATACATTCCGTTGTGGACAGGGCATTGTGGAATGATGCCAAGTTTCCACGGCCACCCCGCTAACAAGCGAACAAGAAGCGTATGTGCAAAGCGTGCATGCGGTTAAATATCGATTGGCATAGGAATTTTCGGGGAAATTACATTTTCTTGAGTTGTTACATTACCACCATACGGAGTGAAGATCGATGGCGGAGTAGTGAAATAGGCCCTAGAAAGTTCGATGAAAATTTGAACAATAGTACCACATGGGCAACGTGTTTTCCACAAGGTCAGTGAAGTACAGTGATTGCTAACGTGATTATTGAGGGACAAGACATGTCTCGCGTGATGTAGTGTTCACCATTCCAGTGAGGTTCCTCATGTTGCGGAAGTGCACTTGCCCAACATTACACACGACACATGACGAAACATACATCTTCGTGTGATATCGCTTATTCCCAAAACTGTGGTTCGATTCTATTGAACTTTTTTTTATAGAAGAGTATGGGAACACAGAAAAAATTGTCTTTGGTTAACGGCGTGATCGTATTGTTCATTTGTGACCGTTGTTGCGTAGATTATAGTGTCTACTCGATGGAATTCGTAGAGGGCATTAGTGCTAATGTGACAGACGAAAAGTTGAGAGGTAATTGATATGCAAAAAGGTCAGTCATGTAAACTGCATGATTAATACAGAGAACCCAGTGAATACGCGAAAAGTGCAGCATATAGGGTTTGAGGACCCTTGTCAAAACTGGTCCGCACGGTCTGGGGGTCTGTTAACCCTAATTTTGTCCGTTAGCTTTAATACTCCGACTACTTCGTACCATCTCGCTCCAACTTACAAACTCTTTAATTAGTGTGCCCATCCTTCCTCGAAATGTTCAGAGTTTTTGTGCTGGACCTTAAGACATGCATCAAAATGAATGAACTCTGTATTTTTCCTTGAAGGTATATATCGGTTTTTTGCGCACTCTTCAACAAGAAATGACATTTTCAGTAATACATAATGTAGTATCCGATAAAAAGAGATGAAACAATTGAGAGATATCTGTTTCGCCTTTCTGTAATTGAAGCAAATAGAATTGAATTTCGTTGTTCAAGAGTTATAAGTTGTATAGCTATTTCACAGTGCTTCCTGTCATTTGAAGACTGAGAACAATAGCTTAAGAGTCAGATGGGTCGAAAGTTTGGATTGGATGTAGAGGGCTTAGTACTGATTTTTAACTGATTGTCCTTCGCTTTTGAACGACAGCAAATGTCGTTATGTCAAACCACTGTATACTGTCTTAAAAGAGATAAACTACGAAGTGACACTCGATTTAAACTTGTGAGGAACAACGTAATTGTGAAGGTAAGAATGATCATTTCGTTCAGTTGAACCGTAACCATCTTATCATTGAGAGAAAGAGATATTTTTCATGATGCACCTTGTTGCTGGTAGTAGACCATTGTTAATGAGCAACGCTCATCAATTCAAACTTGAAACCACCTGCCCTCACAAAAGCACACACCAAATCCTTCAGGATCGGTGAACTGTTCGTTTGTTTCAAGATGCAAAACCATGTTGCGTCATGCTCATCATCCTAGTTCAGACGAACAGTGTTGCATGGTGTGTGGGCCAGATTACGGTTTGCTAGGGCCACGTGTGGGTGCTACACAGAAATTATTTTATATCCTGGTGATTCACTCTTTTAGACAGCGGGCAAGTGAAACTGGGTTTGATCTACAAAAACCGCCATACAATTTTGTTCATGGGGGTCAAAGTCCACTTAAATGACCCAAGGATGTTTTCATATTGTTCAGCGAAGTGTCTATTCAAAAGGGCGTTTAGTTCAAAAACATCTCGTGTATTTTGAATGGACGTGTTTCTTGTTGGGAGTTTCTTCGTGGACGGAAATTCTATACCATATACTAGGTCTTTATCTGCCAACAACTGGGGAATAACAAGGAGAAATGGCACGCGTGATACTGAAATCGATTCCACACTATTTCTGTCGGTGTCTAACAGTAGGCCAACGGTGTAATAGGGTCTCACTTAGGATGTTGATACTGTGTAAATCCAGACCTAACTTTAAAAACCCTCATCACCCGAACTGGCACCATACAGCAGATGTTGTTTCCAGTTTATCGGTGTGTGTGTGTGTGTTTATGTGAAATGCTCCCGTTAAGTGTTATTATCATCAAAACGTCTTTGAGTCATCGAAGCCACTAGGCTGTGATTACCACGCACGTCAGCTATGTCTATTCCGTAGACAGTTACAACACACAGTCAATTTTTTTAGTTGACAGTGATATCTCTTGATTCAGAGTAGTTAATTTGTTTGCGCTACTGCTTTAACTAATTACTGATCCGAATATCTAGAGAGTTTCCTTCACAGTCCTGCATATTCATTTTAATCACCGTTGCACGAAGAAGACCGCGTACGTTGCGCGCTCGAGGAGAGTCAATAAGATGTAGCCTACTCGTTTCGTTTCACATTTCGATGTATGGTCTTAGCATACTCTGGAGAAAGCGTCAGATGAGCAACAGTACTTATGCTATTTTTTTGAGCGCCTTTTAATTTTTCGGACGTACAGAAAACTGTTGATTTTCGTCATACTTACCGAAACAATGGATCGGGAGTTTATCGTTCAGATGTTAAATCCATAGAAAATTTGTTTCGTTCTTGCTGTACAGGAATGGGTGGTGTTGTCTTGTTAAAACTAGTAGTTGCCCGCATTTGATCTCAATCGCCGACGAAGAAAAACACACCGATATAATGATATAAGATGTCGAATTTTGATTACCTTCTAAGACTGCCAGTTTACTCAGATTTGTCGCCGGAAATACTCCCACACACTACTATTGATTAAATTGTGAAAAAAATTACGCGTCTCTTCGGTGGTCATGTCAAGGTCGTGTAAAACACTTGGCCTATGCAACTAATTTCGTCAGCATCACTAACAATGTATCACTGGGAGTATATAACGCTTGATCCACTTCCCTCTTTGTCGGATTTAACACTACTACAGGGTGACCACACTTCCATTCTTTTTTGAGCCAGAAATGGAATTTTTTGTGGTGCTCGCTGTACGGTTCTTAAAGAAACGGTCTGCTCACATATAGATTTTTACTTATCTGGCAATCGTAGTTCTGCTGATGGTCCTTTGGGGGCATACCTAGTTCCGATAAAACATTTGGATGTCTTTTTTCGTCGCTTTTTGCCCGACTTAGTCCTCAGTAGGATGCGGTAGACAGCGTCTTTTACTTCATGTTTTAGCACGGACATCTGCCTTTCATTAGGATAAGTTGTAGCAATGCAAGAACGCGTGTTTTCAGATGTATCAAGTTACCGTCTGATAGCATACTGGTAAGCATGACGAAGTGGGTTCGAGTCGTTTTCTTCTTGTGAACACTGATGATTAATCGATGCGCTTGTGGTAAGTAACCGACCATAGCCAGTAACCAGTTCTGTTTCCACTGAAAAGCGTCATGGTCCACGGAGGTCACAAGCGTGATCCATGAGTAACCTATTCCTGTTACTTCGTTGTTGTCTTTTGTAGCACAGTCGTGAATAAACAGACCACAATACACTCATAGTGAATTGTTAATGGATATTCGGATCACTGGTCGGTTTAAGAAGAGGTGTACCAAAATCCTAGTTCCACAGTCAACTTGATGGTTAGTCTGACCTTAATCACGTGTAAGAAGGTTTCTAGTCTACCTGGCTTAATTATACATCCACAACGTCAGCAGATTTTTGTCGGTTAGGACTGTTTCCCCGACGCTTCCCTATACTCGTGAGCTGAAACGGGGGTAAACTGGTGAGCCTCTAAACACAGCTTTGAGTTGCAAGCAAAATGACTCATGTGAAGGTACACAGCTGCTCCAATCAACTCGCTATGCGGTATTTAATTTTGTCCTATTTCCTTGGGTTGTCTGGGCTAGTAGTTTTATAGCAGTTTCTGTTGCTGTTTTGGGTATACTAATAACTGACCCCGTGGTACCAAAACTAGTACTTGTTTCATCATGCTTGATAGACATTACTCAAAGTTGTGCTGATAAACCTGTTAATTCCTACTAATTCTGAGTGTCCATTTGAGTTCTGCTGGAATAACAGTCCATTTGTCTAATGTGTCAAACAAAATGTTTTCTGGCATTGTTTATATAGTTCACTTTGTCTGAATTAACGTAGCCACTGGTCTGCTGTATTTCCCACGCGTACTCCCGTTCGGTACACTTACTCAACCCAGTATCGATCAAATATCGTGAACAACATGAATATTTATTACAACAAAGCAGAACGTTCGTTTTGTCCAGTAAGTGACTTTATGTGTGAATCATGGACTCAAATCAATGCCCTTTGAAAATACATGTGTATGCTTGTGTTCAAGTGTGTTTCCGAAGTACGTCGCAATGAGCATATGATGACGATATTTTCGGTGGTGCCTATCTATTCAACAGTCCAACATAACTATGAAGTTTGGACATGATACATTTTAAACTCTGACAGCAGGACAGCGTTAACATATC
Source organism: Paragonimus heterotremus (assembly GCA_013368495.1). NCBI lineage: Eukaryota > Metazoa > Platyhelminthes > Trematoda > Plagiorchiida > Troglotrematidae > Paragonimus > Paragonimus heterotremus. The sequence continues at coordinate 156,245 of LUCH01000271.1, read as the reverse complement.
CTACTGGTATATAGAGTTTACATGACAGTGCATAAAGAATAGTGTACAAAAACATTGCTGGGATGATTATCTTGATATTGCAATTCAGCAGCTGCTGGCGCGTGATTTGTGATGCAATCTGATGCAAAGCACCTGCGGGTTACAACTTTTCTCCAATCAGAGGCCTAGGCTCACGTTCAGTTGTGTCGTAATTGAGTCCAAAAATCCGTATGTTGAAACATAGGTTTTCTGGGAGCTGAGGCCCACTTGATGCGTTCTTCCGCTGACTGGGTCACAAATAAGTACATTTTCGTGATTGAATGACCGATTTGTTGCAAACCCTTTGAGGAGATTAGATGGAGCGAGATGAGGATGTCGACAGGTGCAGGGATCTGACGAATCAGAATGACTTCCACACTACCCATGTGTGTGCGACTGCGTTGTAACTGGTCGTAAAATAAACAACAAAACCAAGCACATGGGAAACGTGTTTTATTGTTTTATCTCTTGAGATATCAGGTACATTCTGTATTAGAGCATTGTTATATTGCAACAAAACGAATAGATGTAGCACAGCAGATGGACGAAATTACAAACCCGATAACGATGTAGGCGTTGCCATTCTTGATCAAATGGAGTACTTAAGTAAAGTGATCTCGTTGCTGGAAGACATAACCGAATTTGTGTGAACAGACAATGAAAAGGTTAAAACGATGACTATAGAAAAGGTTTTAACAAAATTGTTGCGATTCTTGAAACAAACGGGACTTATGGATTCAGCAGCGTTTGAGAGAGTTAGACCAGCGTGTACTGTGATTCCTAGACTCTACGGTTTACGTAAGATTGACAAAAGTGAGGTATTCTTGCAACCGATCTTGGACCTGCATAACTTCCCATATCATGTAATTGCGAAATGCCTGGCCGAGATGTTAGAGCTTGGAAGGATACAGCTAGCAGTCCACAGTTTGCGGGATTCGTTCGAATTCATTGAAATCTTGAAGGATCTAAACGTGTAAAGAAGAAGAATATTCTCACACAATGTAACATTCATATTCACGAATATCCCGTTCAGCAAAACACTTGAGTGTCTGGGCGATTATCTTTGGAGCAACTTCGTAAGTGTGTGACTATCGATCGAAGAAGTAAGACAGTCGTTATACCATGAAGTTCATTTCCTATTTACCGGTAGATTACATCGACACACGGACGAGTAACGATGAGGTCATCATTAGGGTCGTTATTAAGTGATATTTTAATGGTGAGTTGTCAACGCAGGTCAACTCGCCAACTCTTTACAAACGGTATTTACATTATATCATTTGTGTAGTGGATAGATCAATAAGCCCGCAAGGAAATACTGAAACGGTTCAACTCAGCTTATAAGAATATCCATTCTACCATGGATTCTAAGTCTCCCGACGGTATCTCGTTAGTAGACGTCTTTCTATCCCATTTCTCGGATGGGACGATATGAAGCAAAGTACACCGTAAGTTAACCTGAATCGGACGACGTACGAATGTTTATAGTTTCATTCCATTAAGACGGAAAGTTAATCCTGTCCGTTATGTAATCGACAAAGCTACGAAAATCTGTCTGACTGACACCATAGAAGGGTAAAAGCAACTGGCATTTAACATACTAGTTGAGAATGGTCATGCAGAACCGTATGATCATAGGTATATAGCAATTAGAACAAAATTAGACAAGCCGCACACTATAGACAAAAAGTTTGTTTACATTTCATTGACTTTTAAGGGCGATAGTGCCTCTGAAAATCTAACAGATTTAGCGTCATCTTAAGCAAGACCTATTTTTGTTGAGTATTACAACTTGTTTGTAACACTATGTGATTCTCAACCCATTTGTTAATGTATATTTCTATTTTTACGACTGTGAGGACCAACTGGCGAACGGTATCAATACTGTTATTACCGGGTAGTCAAAATCTCACAGTTTCTGTCATTTTTCAAACAAAATCAATAAACCCTTAGGTAAAACATGTCCACACACCGAAAACAAGCAACGGAAAAACCATGGGCCGATTTAAGCAAAAGATGGCCGGATATAGTTTATTTAATGGAAGAGTCGTAAACCCTGGTCACAAAGCTAGGGCAACTTGTTTGCTAGGTTTGCGTTTCCTTCAGAAATCACCGTATGTCTTTGTGGAACGAAATGTACACAAAACAAATTCTGTCCGATTGCAATTAGCTGGATGGTATAGCATAGAGTTGAACTGCTTTCATTTCCAAATGCAACTGAGAACGTTGGTATCAGTCAATCGATTAATAAACAAGATCCCGCAATCTTCCCAGCTTTATCATCCTTTGCACACAAAAAGTAAAGTCTAGAATCACAGGGAGAATTCCACTACAAACTTCTACTCCTTAGGATGCACAGTTCGATGGCTCGTATTGCTGGCTGTCTACTTCTACCACTGATAAAGTAGTTCTTATACAGGAAGTAATCATCAATTGTAAATTTTGTGGTTGCATGTAGCTTAGGACTCAGATTCCTACTGAAAATCAAGGACACACTGATAAGTAACAAAGTAAGCCCTACCAGTACAAAGCTCTACTCCGGGTCATAGTTATTAAAGTGGTTGGCAGAAAATTCAACCTGAATACGATAGTTGGGATGAACTGTGAGTAGTGTCCAACTTATGGCAAGGACAAACACAACTGAGTAGTTGACTAGAGTTCATAGAATAAATTTTGCTTACGATGCAAGTGATTTGTTTTTTTCGCTGGCTCGGTCTGTGTAGCAACGTATAATTTATATACGGGACGGTTATAGACGGTCGAGCAAGTTCAGAAAAGAGTGGGCGGAAATCATTGTATGAAAATATTACTCCGATTTTGCTATATTCCGATCAGTACGTACACCGATGCAGATCTGCTGAACTTACTTAAGAACGGTCGGTACTTCTCGGACAATTTTTAACAATTAGTCTTATTCACAATGTTCGTTGTCTTGACAGTTTCAAATTTTTCGGCTAGTATGTGTCAGTGCGCTGAACGAAAGCGATGTCTGGTAACCTTTAAGCTCTCTGAGAAGATCGGGTGTCTGGTGTCCAGTCATGATCCTTTTCTAAGGTTTGATCAGATGGCTTCCGAACAATTATTTTATTCATCGCTAGCTTGTGCCACTTTTGAACAGTTCATCCAGTGTAAGTTTGGGAACAACTGTGAAACTTCATTCTACATATTCATATAACAGTGCTATTTCAACTCTACGCGTGTTCAGCAGATATGGTAAAAACAAGCGTAGAATGTAAGATGCAACAGAAACCAGTTAACTGAGTACAGATTGAATCTGAATCGGTATCTCTACAGGATTCGTCTATCTGTCTTTCAAATTGTTACGTTCGTATCCTGCACGAAGATCATGAACCAAATACAGTTACATGATCAAGGAAGACAATCATGCATAAACATAACCATGTTCCATTCTTCTATCGTTACCGTTTTGTGTATTTAATATTACCACATGTTGCGTAGTGTAATTCTGGATAAAAACTCCGTCGCCTCTCCTGACTACATGTTACGCAACGTGATCTTTTCCACAAATGCCAATTTATCAGTGTTTTGAAAATTACAAATTTCATGAGAGGTCCTTTTATACATCACATTACAGTCACTTTTATGCATGGATATTTACTCTTGGTTTTAGAAACAACAAACTTTTGATATACCGCTTCAACAGCTGTTACAGTAGCCATATTTTAGCTTGTAGTCAACACCTGCACAGAAGAACTAATCTCATACGCCGGTAACGATAGAAGACATACGTCGCGAGATGTTAACATTTCGTTTACTCTCTTCAGTCACGAACGTAAAACATTGGAATATATAGGACATGTGGATAGCAACAACAATAGAAACAACCAACGATTGGGTTTACAAGGAGAGAAGGAGAGATTAAACAAAGTGTTACTCGCGAACGACTATCCTGAGAAGTTCATCAATGTTCACAGCCAGAAAAGACTGATCAAGACTGCCGTGAGTACGGTCCCTTAGAAGCAGGTCTTTTTGAACCTTCCTTTCAAAGGCGATCATAGCACAACGGATGTATTCAAAAATTACAGTCTGCTCTAAGTTGTATATACCCGGCGGCTGAATTGCGGTTGCTACCCACGGCTAGGAGTGTCGCTCAGCTAATTCACAATCGTGTCCTACCTAAATGTTCTGTCTCATATGTAATCTATCAGTTCACTTGCAGTTGCGGCGACGTCTACATCGGCAGAACAGATCGGTGCCTACGACAAAGAATGGCTGAACATATGCCTAAGTGGTTGGTGCGAGCCATGACGCAACAGGCAATGACAACAGAACGAGTGAGACGAAATCCGACCTCATCCATAGCAAAGCACATCATGGAAACAGGTCACGTCATTGACCCCGCCAATTCGTTTCAATTGTTGTTGCGTAATCGGAATCCGAATTTGCTTGCTTTCTCCGAAGCCATGTTAATCAATACTCGCCGTCCGGTCCTTTGTGTGCATAAATTGTTGACTCGTGCAGTTTGTCTGCCCTGAAACTGATAACAGTCCCTGTTTTTGTGTAAACCTAATCGTTGATTGTTTCTATTGTTGTTGCTATCCACATGTCCTATATATTCCAATGTTTTACGTTCGTGACTGAAGAGAGTAAACGAAATGTTAACATCTCGCGACGTATGTCTTCTATCGTTACTGGTGAAATGGATCAAGGGAACGTAGTGTTTTAAATAATCTCATACGGTTTATATACTAGTGTTTAGTTACGAAGCGTCAAAATTAGCTCAATGGATATGTGAACGGAAAGCCATGTTTAAAATTTGACGAGGATCTCTGGTCAGTTGTTTCAACTTGCCTTCTAAAGTTTTCTTGTCATTTGTTTGATAGGTTCTTACTTGGTTTCTTTTCTGCTATCCAGTCATTCTATCACTTTCATTCTGTCACTTTTGAGAAATGACTAGCTGTCTAAATCCATACAACCGAAACCATTAGTCCCGTTGCTGATGCTTCCTTCCGAACTGATCAATACAGAAGCAGACGTACGCAAACATTTTCATTTGCCATCAATCAATAACCTTCACATGGATTCTACTTTGCAGGACAAAGCATATTGTATTTTATCAAAAAAAAACTGTGAATCTGACATCCGAATGATTTATAATTCCAACTCTGTCTACTTCAAACCTCGATGGAACTGACGTGAAACCTGAGTTTCCATATAAATATGCTCTACAGCGGCCTGAACTTAAACGCTGTCGAAAATAAACTTTCAGTAGTAAAATCGCATTACCAATAATCCATTAAGATACGGTTTAAAGAACCACTTTAAATAATAGATAACGATCCATTCTTACACGATGGCACCCTTGTGAATTTAACGTCAGACCGGCTGAAGGGGCTCATCAAGGATCATGCCGCAAACCCCGAGCAGTTTTAGCCACTGTTAGCTTAATGTGTGTTGTGGCTTAAAGTAACGTCTCATAATGGCTTTTCTAATGTGTGTAGTCTTGCCTAACTTTGTGTCGAGTGAACTAGGGATAAATGGAACTTAGATTGACGTCCGCCACTTTTTGTGCGTAAAACCATTTAGTACGATAAACTCCTGGGCAAACAAATGCATAAGTGAGCCTGCAACATTCAGCTTGCACAAGTCCGATAAACTTACTCTACGTAAATTACATTACTCTCACCAAGATCCCCTTTGTCTTTAAGGATGCGCACTGGCTAAGCAACCAACCACTCAGAATGAATAAAACTGCTTTCTACTGTTATGGACGCCTCGACAAGCATCGAATATGTGATCTGAGATGTTTATTAATCGTTCATTCGGTTACTGTTTCTTGCACGTCTCTGTACGTTACTTTAACCCGCAAGTGTTAGTAGTTCAGTACTGTGGATGAACGTCTTTTCGGTGAACCTATGTGGTTCAAGCAATTGCCATTTCGATCACGAGGGATTAAATTACTCCTTTCAGCACGCCTGATAGCAATTTATACGTGTAAATGTTTATGCCATCCATCCAACTTCCCAAGTTGAAACTTCCTCCCACATTTCAGTCGCTCACTACTTTCCCTCGATCACCATACCGAGTTCGATGGAATTGTGTTGACTCCCACTAACTAATAAAGGCCAAATGTAGGAACTAGTGGGAAATGTTAACTGAATGAGTGACCGATATTCATCAGAGGCCATAGCAACAACATATGGGTTTATTCATTGTGAGTAAGTGGTCACCCAGCCAGTGGAGGTCCGCAAATGTACAGAAAGTCTGAACGAAAGCACTACTGTTAACAAAAAACGTTGCAAACCATCATGTCTCTATCTTGTTCAACAGTGCATCTTACGTTTATTTCATAAGTAAAACGGAAGTGAATTTTTTATAAGGCCGCAACTTTCTGTGGTAGAAACTGGCTTTTCAAAATGCACAACTAATAACAGTTTTAATTCTTCCAACTGGTTCCAAGCTAAATGTGCAGCATATGTAGTCAAAGAAATCAGTGTGCCGTTATAACGGATGCTTCGGAATCAGTTCGTTACACCTGGCTACATTCCTGGTTCAATTTGCAGGTTTTATCGTAAATTGTCATTTTAGATTGATACCCACATGCTAAGTCTCTCGTTGTATGGTCAGTAACAGTTAACTCATGAACACGTACTTTATTATGAAGTCAATTCAAGTAAGAATGCTTGTAATGTAACAAAATGTTCCGTGCTATTTGTCTGTCGTGTTGCATGCCAGATAGCAAATCAGAAGCGGCATATAGATGTAATACCGTAAAGGAAGTTAGGAGATAATGTACTTTAATCTACTTCAGCATTAGAGTCAAGTTTAAGTTCGAGTCTGCAACCTATAATTTTTCACAGCTGGATCTCTTCTGAACTATTACATTTTCAACAAGACTTACCAATAAAACTGGTGTCTTCATTCACATACGTGTTCACGCCTAGAACGTCCAGCCTGACAAATTTACCGCAGTTGTAGCGGAGAACACAGTATAGGTTTCATCCTTTTATGTATCAGTTATCCTCTTAGACTGGCTGTTGCACGTTAGCTAGCGTATAAAAGTCAACAGAGTCTCGTAACCATGGGTAAGAGATCTTAACTTGTATCTGTGGACAGCCCAACTGGCTGACATGCCATTGATACTAATTACCTGTCTGTTATCTGATGTAACGTGAGAGTATATTGCGGAGGAACAATCAAGCACTCGGTTCATTCGTTAGGCTTTTGTCAGCCGGACTGCCGCTAGTGGTATGGTATTGACTTAACAATGATTAACGCCATACCATTCATTGCGATGAGCACAAACACGTGTGTGAACGATTAACTTGCTCACAGTTACCAGTCTTCCAGTACGGATGGTTTAATTATCTTGAATACAGATGGCCACTTTGTGATAAAGTGTTGTTTCCGGAACAGATATTTCTATCGGTACTGTGACAGTTTCCTCATGACTGAATTCGTTATAGCTGCCATGTGCCTAATTGTAAACTGGAGTGAGTAGACTATCTACTTTTCTAGCAAGCTCTGCTAATTGAGAAGGTAGGACGACAAGATTATTCAAGATATTTAAACATGCTGTCACACAGGAAGCTATATTGGTCTACTCTACAATCCTTAACATGGAGTGAACTGTAACCACCTTCTTTGCAGATGACTGAATGATCACGTCCAAAAGCCAAAATGCAGTGATTTTGTGTCATTATCAACATATTCGATATAACCGGTAATTTTAATCCAATCATGTGATAGTCTGTTGAGAGCTACGGATCAATTTTTGAATCTGTTCTCAAGGCACTCAGACAAGGTGATCATCCACTTCAACCCAAATGAAGCATTCTCTGCCGCTCCAATCTGGGACAGTTTATCTCGTCAGTAGCTTATTTTTGGGGAAAATTTCTCCTGATCATAAGTTAGCCTAACATGATGCATCCGCAAGCTTAGCCACCCCGAAAACAATACCCCCCGCAGTGTTATACTGGGGCAGTGATGAAATCAACTGTCACAATTACATAAGTTTGCAGTAAGTGTACTGCGGAAATATTTTTGCAACTTTAACACTCTCATGTGTCCAGTGATTATGATGACCCATTAAACTGGTAGAAAGCGATCCACTGAAAGCTTAATCGGAAAGTGAAGGACTGAGCATTCAATCCATTTTATTCTGGGCACATTTCGACATTAATCTATGGAAACAGTTAGTCGATGAAAAAATGCACGAAACGCGCAGTGAAGATCCCTAAGTGACCATCTGTTGTGCACTGTTCGTACTCAGGAAGAGAAGTAAAATATCATGAAAAGTCCACGTCCGTACACCCGGTTTGTAGCATTGAATGCAATAGATACGCCTCCGTAGCCATCGCAGTTCGTTGGATAAACTGATTGCACTGAGTTCTATCCGGTGTACATTGCATCAGGGAGAATCGTTCATTGAAGGATTTATCTCAAACAGTAACACTGAGACTGGACTTTTACAATAATATGGAGCTCCCTGAACACTGCAAACAGGTCGGCGAAAGCATCTAGTCACGTTTAGTGGTCTATCGCGAATCCTCCAGGTTCATGTTGAGGTCAACGGAGTAGTGTGCTACGCCTATTACTCAACCTTCCTACACAGAGATAGGAGCTAAACTCTAGATTTGATTGGGGTAATACGATGCCAGTGAGCTCAAAGGAGATTGAAATTTTACGCCAGTACTTCGTTTCACAGTCGGCCACTGTGTCACAATAAAAAAAACTTCATGATAAGTAAAATTTTCGAATGCACAATGTAACACGGAGGACCTAGAGCATACAAAAGTGATAGTCTTCCGAAACATTGCTCATCACTGAGTATCTGATGCATATTGAATCATCATGTGGCATACCACGCTGTTCACTTTGACCTATTTCGACCCAAAACATCCGTCATATGAAAGACTGTTCTTCATTCAAATTAGGTGGAATTTTGGTAGAAAGTAAAGTATTTCGAACAGATGAGATAAACTGCCAATTCGAGCCCTACTACCTATCTCTCCGACAGACATTTTCGGTTCGAGGCCGGGTTTAAACATTCCTTGAACTCTACATTTTCTCCGAGTGGTTGATGTCAGTACCACAGGCATAGTTTTTACGACCTGTTCTGGCCGTCTGAACAGTACCCTCAACTAAAGAGTGGTAAGCCTTGCACCCGGTAAACCGTTGTTTGGCACCTTGAAGTTCAGTATCCTGTTTCTATATGTCCAGTCACGTAGTCCGTCAAACACAGGAGACTTGTTAGGATGGCAGAATCTGTCGCTGAAAAACAGCGACAATTTGGTATTGGTATGTTCGCCGAGCTTGGCATTTAGGTTGCAAACGTTTCATCACTAAGCGAGGTGACATCATTAGAGCGTAATTGTTTCAGCGTATAGTTGTTGAACGTGGACCAAACTCCGTGTTGAGATGTTGGCTACTGAAGCACACACGCTATGTTCACCCTGGCTAGTTCTCGTAAATGCAGTAGGTACAGAAGAAATCCTTCTGTTCCTCATGTCATTTCACAGATCACTTGCAATTTCCTTGGCACTCACAGAAGTAGAACAAACAAAAGCTTTCTTCACCGTCGACTGAGCAGACAGAACAGAGGACAGGTAACCAGTAGTGACTATAGAGAAAGTTGGGTATTCAGTTACACAAAATCAATTTCGGATAGGTAATACATCTAGTGTGGTTGGTCAGTGAAGCGTAGTCATTGTGTGTAACGGATAAAAAAATACACTGTTAATCTTACCACTTTCGGACTTCAAACAGGAAGAATGTGAGAGAATATATAGCTTGTTGTGTTGATGTGCATTATTAGGTAACTCCTGTGTTAAGCCATAACGAGGTAAAACCAAAATAGTTAGTCTTGACAACGTTTTGATCCTCACAAAAGCCTGGTATTAAGTTGTCTACATCGGAGAAATTACAGTATACACGATTCTTAGGAGATATAAATTGAACATCACCCACAATCGATCGCAGCTGTCGGATTCCCATAGACTTTCCAGTCGGCCCCTTTCGAAAAGAATCACTAGACTCGAGTTTCGCTCTCATTAGAGCTCGTCAGTAGTGCATATCATCGCAACTGCCGGGATTTAAACCACGGACACGCTGTTCATGAGGCAACCGTGTTTACCTCTGCGCCAATGACCTCACGTTAGGCACGACCGAATTATCATATGTGAACGCTCAACCACTTTCTCTTGTGAGTAATGATCAGTTTGACCGATCACATCAGTAATCAAATACCGCTCAACAAGTCAATGATTTCTGTGAGTTCAATATGGAAAGAAGTCCTAGTCGAGGGGTCATCTATTGGAGTTAACAGACAGTAACTGTGTCTCCATTTCGAGACGATCGGGCAACCTGATCATTACTCACAAGAGAAAGTGGTTGAGCGTTCACATATAATAATTCGGTGATGCCTAACGTGAGGTCAATGGCGCAGTGCTAAACACGGTTGCCTCATGAACAGCGTGTCCGTGGTTTAAGTCCCGGCAGTGACGATGATATGCACTACTGACGAGCTCTAATGAGAGCGAAACTCGAGTCTAGTGATTCTTTTCGAAAGGGGCCGACTGGAAAGTCTATGGGAATCCGACAGCTGCGATCGATTGTGGGTGATTTTCAATCTATATGACTATCTTTTTTGTATGAGAGATAAGGATTACAGTTTCCTGTTAGCTTCGGCCATTATATCAGGCTAGTACGGAGAAGGATGTTGCCAACTGTGTGGATTATTCGGCTTTGTACGGGTGACGGGAATATGACATACGTTTCTCGTACGGATCGTACCAAAATACTAAAAGTACCAAACCGTTTGATCGGTTCGTCATCTGTAATGTATTTGAGATCCATTGAGCCTCTCCAAGTGGACGTTCTCTGTGGTTACAGAAGCCACATTTCAACATAGTCAGATGTACGATTTCCGGTCTTAACTCGTTATGGCTTAACAGTCTAATTCTATGCTATCAGGTGGGCGTGATAGAACCAATGGTAAGCAGAACAGAATGTCATTGGGTAGGTGTGCCGTCGCTTTCTTTGAACTACTAAGCTGGACGTCATTCCATGACAGCTGTCAGTACAACCACATCACCTATTCAAGACTGGTCGTCAGAACTGTTGACAACTGTTTTCATTGATTATCCTAGATAAGGCAATAATCGTACACCTGACAAATAGATTTGTACTATTGTAAATCTTCAAACACGTTTAGGTTTTATACTAATTTGATGAGATCACACCAGGGTCATTGACCTGCAAGTAACTTGACACAAATGAACATAAAATAGTTCTGCAACGCATCTTCGTCATGCCGAACAAAAAGAGGCTGCAAACGTTCATACAAATATTGTGTTGAAAATGGACCTTTATGGTGAATGACAGTATATACTCAGTGAGGTTTTTTATAGGTTGTGTATAGAGAATTAGTAAACAAAAGTCTACTTTAAAATGGATGAAACAAACGGAAATGAGCCACGGCATGCAAGATTAGACAAATGCATTTATATTGATGATTGGTTGTCTTTTGACGAACCAGTGGATTTAAAATTTCATGTAAAGCTGAAATTTGGATGAGCGACCATAACAGCCTGAAAAGATGGACACACGTGACCCATGTGTATAAAGAGGAATGCGAGCATACTCGACAAAGATCGGGTGGGATATAATGGATGTCTTAGCAGCAATGCTATCACAAATCAGCAGCTCACCATTAATGACTGTAGGAAGGAAATTACCGTAACAAGTGTTAGACGACGTTAATAACTAGTAAACCTAATTGTGACAACTTGATACTCGTGTGATAACTCAGCAAACGAATCAGCTGAGGGATTTTCCTTAACAATCTATAATAACTGCATTTATTCGGGTCCCTAATTATTCAAGTGCATGAACATGAATAATCGTAAATCCCATTTGATACTACGAGTTATTAGTTGGATAGACATGTTCCTATCATTCGGAGAGTTGATTGGACGTTTGTAAATCATCGCCTAGTTGCAAAACGGAAGCAGCGATAACCGACAATTAAAAACTGCTGTTTTTGCCGCACCGCTGGCTGGTCATCTCAGGTTTGTGGCACACCTGGCAGAAAGATAGTAGTAATTTTGTCTAGTTATTTCTTTGCAAACAATAAGCTTTTAATTAATATCTACCTTACGATGCTAAACAGACAATGTTGGACTAGACTCTTGTAAGCGTCTCTACTACAACTCAGTTGAACATTTATCCACTTCTTGATGTGCACCCTGTGTTTCAAGATCAAACAGGCGGATCAATCGGTATGGTAATCTAAACCAGTCAGTGCCCCAATCGTTGGCTTCCATAGTATGGTATGATGAATGGGAAATTGGCAATAACAAGACCTTGTCGTCGGGTTGCAGAAGCTTTGACACTTTCACGATCTAGTTCAAAGGGGATGCTCTAGATTGACCGGTGAGCCGCCGGCCTAATACGTGATATCATTGTCATTGCTGCCTCATTATCAAGCACGTCATCGAACACGTCATTTAGATCGACAGCTTATGGATGTGATTGTGTTCCGGTTACATGCCATTCAGGGGAATGTAACTTCAGACTTTCACTTTACGTTAAAGACCAATTTAAGCCACTTTAAAAAATACCCCCCACCAAAGCTGGATGATCTACATCGTGATTAACCACACCTACCTGATTATCTGTCAATTCAACTGCATCCAAATCGGGTTTATGACGCTCAGTTCAAACAGCACAGGCTACCCGTGGCAGAATTCCAGTCTCCGAGGATGTCCAAATTCGGGTTGTATTGACGGTCTATCGGTGAGTGAGGAGCCGTCTTAAGTAAGCAGTTGTGCTAGTGCACACGGTGTTATCACATGTGATTCCAAGGCAACAAACGATACTTATTTTTACGTCAAATCGGAATTCTATCTCTCAGTACTGCCGTATGCTTCATTCCCATATAGGAATAGTTACCCTGTTGTTACCTTAGGATACCTCCATCGTGCTACTAATTGCTTAGTCCTAATGTTGTATGGCAGGCTGTTTCGTTGTGAGTAGTATACTGCACACGAGTAGTACATTACCCATAGGCGACATTCAGGAACAAAAGGACAAGCTCCGAACGCCAGGAAGACAACGGACAAGAATGGACTATCGGAATAGTGTGTATACGTTATGGCAGAAGTTCCACCAAGGCGAATGACAATGATGTGTGTGAATACATGTCTGACGTGCAAATGAATGTACGCGTTTGTGGTTTGATTTTTGACAAGACCTATACGGGAGTTTGTTTGACGAATGAATTCTCAGGCTAAGCATCTTTTACGGTCACAACACTAGGACCACGAAATCGAACGCTATGTGCTGTGAATATCCCTACTAGGTTTTGGTCTGTTTGGTGATGTCACCCCCGCGTGTAACCCGAAATATTGAGTGGTTTCATAAATGTTCTGCCCAAATTTAACATAATACACACAATTTCTAATGGATTACTGTTGTGGACAGTTATGCAATACCAAGTTACTTAGTGACACAACTCAATAAAAGTTCGTCCACGTATAACTAGTACACAGTTTTGCACCAAGAAGATAAACAAAGTGAATGGCAGCGTTTAGCTCACGCAAACTACTTATGAAAAGTGCGTGGCTCATGCCGGTAACTCTCTCAAGTGACGTTCGCAGAGTGTTAATGTTCCTTCGGCTACCGGTAGGAAGTTGGGGATGTAGTTCATTTGGATCCTTCCACTAATCGCTTATATCAAACCAAACACCACCTTTTTATTCAGATTAGGCAGTAGGCTAACCTAAGTCGAAAATATTCATTTTGGACTAGTATAAAGAACAACTTAAGCTATACCCAGCTGCTTCAACGAAGATGATAGGTTCAGTCAAACTGACTAGTCCTGATCACGAGGTAGATTGAACACAGCGATTCTGTTTGATCCTTATTCAAAATGATTGGGCAACGTGAACGCTATTCACGCAAAGTTGTGGTTGAACGTTCAAATAGGATTATTCAGTCATGCCTATTGTAAGGTAAACGGTATTTTGTTTAACAGGATAGTCTCAAAAAGACGCACATGCTGGAGTGTAAATTTAGGTTCACACTAAAGTATGCATTACTGATGAGTTCTATTAAGATCAAAGCTTCAGTCTAGTGCTTTCCTCCAAAGTAGGCTTAGCTGAATACGGAGGCTGGGATCAACTATGGATGGTATTGACCTCAGAATATCCAGATTCGAGAATTTCCATTAAAAATCCCTCGTCGCACAAACATTCACGGCTCTCACAATACCACCTGACAGAACACATTCGCTTTGAAAAAGTCAATGTTTTATTCACGTACTTAGTACTACCTAGTTGGCTGACCCTCGTTGATGATTTAAATTCGGAACCTTCATTACACGTTGATAAAAAGCTCGACGATGCCTCCCTGCTTTATCTGTTATGATCTTGTTGACAGAGTCAATCATAGATAGTAGAGTGCCTGCGACCCTGTAATAATACAAGAACCATTCAAATATACTTCTCCCGAAGGTACTCTATTAAATTGGGATGATGTGGCTGGGTAGACCAAAGCAAATAGCTAATATTACGAGATGACAATGCAAGGCTGTTTCATATGGTCAAGCCACTATAATTTTGGTCTATTTTCAGCAATTCTGGCTATACGGTTTTCAGAAAAATCGTTGTTGAAGTAAGTTCTGGTGATTTGGACTACTGAATATGCTATGATGCAAGTCCAGCACATTTCCTCTAGTAGACCAGGTAACAGAGAATGAATCAGAATGATTTCCATCGGTGAGCATGTATGGCTCGACGGACTTGTATTGTGTTAGACGGAGTGACGAGGGTCATTTAAGGTTTTCGATGAAAGATGCTGGTTCGATTGGTGGTTCATGATCGTCAAAGATCACGTAAGCGACGCAGATAATGGTAAAATAAAACACAATTTTAGAATCATTCCGGTTGAAAAACTATTTAGCCTGTGATCCAGGTAAGTAAAAATTTTCAAAATATGATTGGGAGCAATGCACTTTACGTGTACCTCTGATCCGTGCGGGCTGAACACCGCAAACACTTTCCTATGGAAAGCCTACGTGTTCTTCAGCAATTACTACTGTGGACAAAAAATCGGTTTCTTTTTGTCTGCACTAATCAGGCTGAGGGATTAATCGATTCATCAGCTATCCTCGTGTACTGGTTAGGTTCGATCGGAGTTCCAATTCTAGTCCTTAAACTGGCTGCAGAATACCAGCTTCAAACTTTATAGAACGTGAGCAACGTACCCGAAATGCTTGTCCAGCCTTGATTGCGTTACGCGTCCTCAAATGATTCGCATAGTGTTGTCTCAAATCCACTCGAATGATTCCCGAGGGTAAATGTCTTGTGTCCACACGGGTCAGTATCTGTGGCACACTTGTGTCCTGGTCCAACTCGATGAACAAATTGTCCATTCGCTGGGGTCGTTCCGTTAGACAATTGACATCGCCCGCGGTACACGAATGAGCCACATTCAGTTCGCAACTGTTTGCGAAAAAAACACGGGCAAAATAAGGGTGACATTGGATAGGTTATTCAAAAACGTGTACACATGGTTGAGTAATTTTATTTATCACGCAAATGTTTGAACGAAACAATTGGTAAACCAGGAAAGGTTGATACCAATTCAGCGAGCATTTGGAATAGGACTTCAATAAAATACAACGTTACTCATCCTGAAGCAAACACTGCACAATGACACCAGTCGTTTTTGTTTGGCATGAATTACTTAAAAATTAGAATGCCCTAGTGCAACAACTACTAATTATGGCCGTTACCATGGAAAATTCACAACCTGTGATTAGTCGTATTTGTCTCCTTCACAAAGGGGAGTGAACAGGTCATCAACTAGGTACTGGGATACCGTGAAGCTATAAGGATTTATTTTGTTAGGCTAGAGTTAAAAGCTTTGGATATGGATATAACAGTGAAGACTTGGTGTGAATAACGCACGACAGCAGTGTTGCACCTCACCTAGTCCGAGTTGTATAAATCAAGCAGACACTGTGTTTTGTTTACAATCCTGTTCAGACGTACGAACCTGCCGTATTGATCGATTTGTTGACTATATTAAGTCCAACCTTAGGTTAGTCGTGTGAAGTGACGGTGCGTGAATTGTGGCTGGAGCAGAAACCGGTCTGTAAATTCACGGGTTTGACTAACTGAAAAGCGCTCCCAAAAGGCCGTCACTTTCATTTTCTATCTGTCAAAACAGTCAATGTCTGACCATTTTTTTTTACACAATCGCTCTTCTGGCTGTCTACCACATGTAATTCTCTCATTATATGCAGTGAGGCTTGAGATAATAACGGATGGATCTCTCACTATTGTTTTTTAGCAAAACTAAATTCTATTTGATAGCCTAATAGATCGTCAGACTCGAACCAAATGAATAGGATAAACTAATGAAAATATATCAACAGTCATCAGTTCTTCTCGTGTGTGGATAGTAACGGCACAGTGAAGACGAACAAGGTGAGTAGAACCTTCTTTAAGACCAATACGGTGGCTATTCAAACAACTCCGCTGGATTAGGTGGATGTGAGGCCCAAAAAATCATTAACCTTTAACCAGTAACTGTCTTACAATCCAAACTATGGTCTGATCGACGTAATCCATTGCAAACCGTGAGATGAAACGATTTTAACTTTGCCGGCAACTGTAGGTGTAGAGTCCTTCTGACTTCTAACAGTAATGCGTTTGCGTAATCATCATTATTGCACTTTGATCTGTTAATGACAACTGCACCTGTTAACATTTTTCGCTTTCTTTAAGTAATTCCTGGTGCAGATATAGTGGAATCAGAAGTTGACATCCAAGAGTAGAACAAAAGGAAAACCGTTGGTTATTTAAGTAATTACATAAGTTCTAGCATTATTCATTAAAGCATCCATCTTAAAGTGAATTTTCCACCTCTCTTTGATGCAAGGAACCATAGTTGATTTGCAATTAATGTATCCTACGACAAAAGTAGTCAGCTATCAAGTAGTTTTTCGGATATTTTGTGATAGAACTTTATACAGTGTTTGTTTTTATATCCGAATGAAATTGTAACAAGTCAGTATGATGGAGGGATATTGGGCACTCGCTTACTTTTAGAAGTTCACGCCAAAAGTCTCAGAAACAAGACCGTAGCGCCACCCTAATACCGTGTATTACATTCATGCTCCGAACACGAAAGCGCACGACATGTGAGCCAACTGTATGTGCTCGCAAGTTTCGTGCAAAAACAGTCTAGAATCTACGGCTACATGATTCACTTGACGAATGTCTAAAATGGGGAACGGGAAAAGTTAAGAATAACACAACTCAATTCATTTTTCAAGCCAGCAGGACCTTAACCTTCATATACTGGCAATCCCAGATGGACGGTGTTCAACCGCACCAGCGGCGTGTAAGACACATGAGAATATCAAATATGCATAAATTTTCGTATCCCCAACGATGTTCTTGGAACCGGTGGGTGAGTGGATAAGAGTTCTACCATGTAACATATGTGGTTACCGGTTCCATCTCACATTCAAGCTTATTTCCAAACAAGGACGAAATCGATCATCGAGTGTCGGGTTGAACGCAGACATCATAAAACAATTCCATTTATTTTCGCGAAACATGCAGAAACTCGAACATAACTGGAGGGGTACTCCTTACATGACGAAATGTTCCGAGGTTTTTTTTATCACGGTCATGAATACAGCTGGATTTCGGTGACCGGTTGAGTCTGGCAATTATATTACAAACGTTCGGTCACAAATTCAGGTGTCATCATCAGTACGTAAAAGTCCGAACGTATAATATTACGCTTCATCCACACTCATCATACCCAACTGCTAAATCCACCGTTATTCTCAGCACACATACCTGCCTCCATTAACAGATTGTGAATAAAAGATTTCAACACCTAATGACTTGAGTTTCTTACACCCCCACACTGGCAACTTGGAATGCACGACAGCAAAATTATCAGCAACATGCTAAGTGGTTTGTCGAGGGAAATGCCTAATAGATTAAGAGTTTTTTAAAGATTAAAGTGGATGACCTGACGTCGAGTGAATGGGGTGGGTAGCACAGAACTGTCTAGTCCAAATATCCTATGTTTTGCAAGATCTGTCTGATAGATTGTCGTCTTACTATGAAATAATACCTAACCTATTCCATTACACTTACCAGTTTATTATCCTTTGACTTTAGTTGAAACGTTTCAGTTCTGACAGTCCAACCTTCGTGCAGCATGTTACGATGAGCATTACCAGTCAGCAATCGATTATGTGAACAACAAAACTTTCTTGCTTTTCGTGTGAGATCTGCTCCGTTGTTTGTTCCGCTTTTACTTATTACGTAGAACCCATCTTATGGCTCTAATGGTAACTCACCAGAGATGGGCCCTTCCCTGAGGCCCATTATCAAGTCAGTCAGCACAAGAGGACTCGTGTGCCGAGAGTTTGGCACACGTGATCTCATCTGCCGGTGTAGCCCTCTCTGCTTAATCAGATGCAATGACTGAGTCACGTTTATCAATGTAAATAACACACAGGTATGCACCAGTTTCGAAATTAAAAACAAACTATTCACAGTCGTGCTGACACGGGTAAACAGATGATAGAACACACTGCATCTGGACATGTTGTTTCGGTCGATGGTTCAAGTCCATCCTACGTTCAGATTTCTTACAGTTAGATCTCTTTTAAAGTGAGGATCTACGTGATTTCAACAGCTACTATGGGGCACTCAGTCTTCTAAATTGTAACATTCCTCGGATGCTCAGAAAAATGCAGCATGTAAGGGCTTGTTGCCTTCCATTTTAATTTACCAGGGGCGGTTAATAACTAGCATATTGTTCAATAACAAATGTTTGGACAAATTAGCTTTCGAGTCTACCGAATAGTTATCATAACAATAAGAATTCATTTCAAGAAAGTAGAATGGGCAAGAAAAGCTTTGCCTTCGACAATTCCAAGTGGCTGATTTATCTAGTCATCCAGAATTAACTTCAGATGTGCACAGTAGTGGAGATCCCCGTTGAATAAGTCGTATATACTATGGCACCGGCTCTATAAACACAAAAAGTCGAATTCATATAGGAAAGATTATCGAAAACTAGTGATTAATCTAGTGGATTTTCGATGAGACTATCCCAGTGAATTTACAAATATGTTCATTGCAGGTCAGGATAAATCAACATTCTTGACAAACAGGCTGGCATTTTTGAAGTATAGCCTAAGTCTAACCTACATAAGCTAATTTTTCACTTGTGATAAGCGTACTGCAGCGATATGGAGCACATAAATGTTACATCTTGCCATCCACAAGAAGAAGGAACCAGCGGAATTGAGGCTTTCCTACGGTAGGAGGCTAGAGAATTCATTCGTAAGCTAGGTACGAAAATGTTGGAGGTTGATTTCATATTTTCAAATACAGCCTCAATCGTCTCATCATGTTAGAATTTTACGTATTTCGAGTTATTTTTCAGTCGTGTGCATTGTGTAATAAAACTCGGAGAAATCTTGCAGGAATCAGGACTTACTAGGGAAATCGATAAACCCTTATTTGACAAGTCATTTTTAAACATCTATGTTGTGTGATACACACCTTCTTGACCAGCCTGCATGAG
>LUCH01000271.1:55218-124424 GCA_013368495.1 Paragonimus heterotremus | reverse complement strand
TTATGTAGTCAAATTTGACAGTCGAGTAAATAGCGATATAGCCATTGTAAATGTTGAGACATTACCCCAAAGGTTATCCAGGAAATCAAAGCGGACGTTGTTAATTATTGCAATCTAATTTCGTTTTCTCATTATGACTGCTTGTTTTTTACCTTGTGTATCTAACAAATACTACTTATTAATGGAAGTTCGGAGATTTGGATTACTTCAAACTGAACACTATTCACACTTGATGACAGTCTTAGCATTCAGTTAAGTCCCTCGGCTAGCCCGCTTCAAAAGGAAGTACTGGACTGGAGTTTCGTTCTTATTGGAGGGTCGGAATTGCAAACTTCTGTTCAGACGAGGAAATTCACTACTGTTGGTTTCTAACAAGAACGAAACCCTAGTCTAATGCTTGCTTTCGAAATGCGCTACTGAAAGGCTTGTCCTAATACTCCAAGGCTGCAATCGTGTGTGGTCGGTGTTTGGTTTGGGATGTTGCTCAGACTGAAGTGCCATCCTCCAGCTTAACTTTCCTCAATTTTTAAACGCGTATCCTGATTGGTTAACGTCTCAAGCTCATTGTTATTTTCTACCAGGTTACTTGTGGTATAGTGTTCATTTGTGAACTCTTACCAAAATACAAGTCAACTAACAGGACAGTAGGTAAGTTTGCAAAGTTCATCCGGCACACTGCCTAATGCTTGATTCAACTCATTGTTTCCTAGGTCACTCAAAAGCTCTAGCGCCAGATGAGTCACCTGAACTGAGAAAAGCATTCTCTAACTACCTCCTTATGCGAAGACATTTCACATACCTCCTCAAACTCCCGATAATCACACATTTGTGGTCTGGTATATGGGTTTTTGGGCCATTTTATGATGCTAACCCGCAGGTCGTGGGTTCGAGTACACGGCGTTTGATGTGGTGACGTGAGCTAACTATGCTGAAACACCTGTTAGTTACTTATCTGGTGACTGCCACGACAGACTACTTTTACGCCGATTTTTATACTATGGTAGTTCCAACCTTCAATCTTGGGCATTCTGGTAGATGGTTTTCTATCATCGTTACTCCTTAAGTGCTAACGATTCACCTGTGTTGGTGCTTTGCTAGGCTAAACTGGACAGTGCGATGTTCACACCGACGAAGTTACTCACACTGGACAAACTAGTTTGATTGACTACAAGTTCTCGTCCTTCAGGTCGGACGTAGTGGTAAACGTGGGGCCTTATTCTACAAAAACGACACTTTTTCAGGTACTCTGTCATCCATATCTGTGATATAAGCGTTTGGGCCGGAGGCTTCTGGTTATGAGCTGCTACAATCTTTCTTTCCAGATCTAGACGTCATGCTACTAGCCACAGTCCATATAAACAATGACAGTATAACGTACAACACATACGAGATACCCTACCGGTAGTGGCATAGGATAACACGAACCGCCCTATTTGCCACATCCTGCAGGGCAGACAGACAAACGTACGCTACTGCTGGTTCTTCCCTGTTGATCATTATAGTGTAAATCTTACAACAGTTGTCGTTTATGTAAATACTAATGACATGAGATTCAGTTCGTGGCATACCTGTAAACGTAGAACCCTCGTTAACTGGAGGAGGAACGTATGCACTCTATTGGATCGATGCAGAACAGGACGATCATAATGCTGTAAAGCAAAGTACCTGATCCGCCAAAACGCTGACTCCGTAAATCTAAGTGAGACTAGGCGTGTGAACGAGGACAAGCACCGGAAAGCAGACACCAGTTACATCTTCTCTTGAGTCGGTTATCCAGCAGAGGGTGTTCGGGTGTATGATAAAACAGCAGCTGATGGCATCAGTTCAATGGTACCAAGAGAATCACACATCGCCACTCCCTAAATTATCTCCGTGTAATAACAACATGGTCAGGACAAGTTTGTTGTGGTCCAGACACATTCGACATTAGGTGCTACAAACAGCCAGTTCTATGATCCACTGGACATCTGTGACAAACCGTTTTTCCTAGAGGTTTCAACGTGCAGGTTGGGCGTGACTCAGCGGCCCGACATTGTGTCAGTTGGCCCCATGGTATCGATATAACTGACGGAACGGATGACTGCTTTATTTCTATGCCATCCTCAAGCTGGCTATCACAACCACCCGAGTTAATCGGGATGAGATTGATGTCACCCCCTGGACATACCCAAAAAACTGCAGTTGCCCGATCAAGTGTTCATACAACGACGCAACCTTCGAATATGACACTGAAGCTGCATTTTTGTGAATCAACTTCTGGTGACTTACATATTTTCGATGCATTTATCAAGGCTGTATCTTAACCCTAATCCTATTCTTTTCTGCAAAACAAGCGGTTATTCCACATAAATCGCGACGCTTCGCATAAATGTGACATCCACAGCCTGTTGAACCGTCTATGTAATTGCACAGCTTTGGGGAACAAGTAGTTGATAAAGTAACTTCTTTCGGACCTCACAGCCATATATTAGCAAGTCTTTAATGAATACCATGGTCCGATCTGTGACTGTCACACTTCGAAATAATGATCACAATCCTTATCAGTGTGCCCCATGTTTACGCGCCGGGAACATGCATTTTTGATGGCAGAGTTGTTTAGCTAAAAGGAAAATATATGAAACAATGGGAAACATTTTCATGACACATTAACAATAAACAGATTCCAGACGACATATCCAAGCACAACTTCAGTAATAGGTCTTATTCTGAGTCATGCTTTCGTCAACAATTTGTCTTCTCTATTAGTGTCAACATACACACATTGATACTTGTTATTTATTGGGCCTAATTCAACATTCCATTTTAGGCGTTGTGAATAGGAGGACTTCAGACGGGATGTCAAGGAGTATGGTCGCCATAGACGGTTTCGATTGTTCTCTTTCTTTGACGTCCTCACAGGTAAATCTCATTAGTTAACTATGAGGTTTGACAGAATCGGGTGGATTCATACTGAAAAATACTTGCTTAAATTGGACGGAGTCTTATCTGTGACCTCGACGCTTCACAACTATACAGGTAGAAATTGTAGTCGTAAAACTTGATCAAGAGTTAGGAAACTGGTAGCCTACTCAATGGACATTGTTTGAGTAATGCTTACTTTTCAGATTACTGATGAGTAGTCAGGGATTTGGTTAAGCGCAAGCTGAAGATCATTCTTATTTAGTCGTAGCCTTTACATTCAGATAGACCTTCCAGCCAGCTCTTTTCGAAAAGAAGCTATCCTAAGGTACACATTCCACGCTGTAAAACTAATTTTTCGGCTATTGTGTCAGTGTTCAAACAGGCTAAATTCAGATATGGCCCGCCCACCGAGTGTGTATTACACGCACTTTTTGATTTAGGTCATTTGCAGCTGTATCGGGGCAACGATTATCTAAAAGGACTGACATGCGCGTTGATGAACAGTCAACCTTTTCGTCAAGTTGACTACCTATGGCAACTTGATGAATTTCATTGGAGTTAAGGTCACGACACTGGAAAGCTGTTCATTAGTCAATCGAGATCACTGATACAATAGATCACCTTGGAGTTTCTGAGTGTTTCCTGTGTAACCAGTAGTTTTTAGTCATGCATTACACTCATCAGTGGACAAGTTATATTCATGGTCAATATCTGTGTCATGCGACGTAGTTTACATATGTAGCTTTGAGTTGTTCCACCACGTTGTTTCTTCTCACTGCATGTTAAACTTGTTTAACCCTAGCCGAGCGACCGAAGCATTTATCGATATCTGGTATGTTAGTCATATTCCGAGGTAAAACTACTACACTACTATACGGAATAGTCAAGTATAATACTCCGCCCAACGTCGTCGAAAGTCAACTGCACGCCAGGGAAACAGGTAATCTAGCCTACTAATCCAACTTCTTTACGTGACCCCCAAACGGTCTGCAATCGATTTAGCTGTGCTGATCAGCACAGAGCAATCAGCTGGTTTGACTAAAAAACTTTTCCAGCTGAAGTTATCTAACTGGTGCTACAACATTCAGACGTGCACATGTTCAGGTTGCTTTTGGCACACGATAATAAATAAAAAGCGAAATGTTGTCAACTGGTAACGCATGTTGTGTTGCAATTCAAACGGATTGGATAATCGGAATATATACAGTGATATCCACCCGTCTTCTGAACTGGTAACATGTATTGAACATGGGTACGTATACTACGTTGTACTAACTAAATGAATTGACCGATGGACATAGATTATCTCAAATGGTCAGAATTATTTCGAAAACGGTGAATGTATCGGATTTTAACTACATAATGCGCAGCTGTCTTATAGTACTTTTAGTTCAACTCTGTTGCAATGCAGTTAGTACGTATGGAGCAAATAAGCAATAGATCGAACGCTGTTAACGAATATATCGAAGTGTACAAATATCTTGTTTCCGCCTGTTACCGGCAGTCCTGTTCAAAAGTACATAGACAGGCACGTGGAGATCCAAATTCAGAATGTTTCCATACCCTAGCTACTATTCAACCAACTGGGTGACCCAGCCTGTAACAGGCTGTTGCCCATTGTTATTCTGTAGGGAATTATGTTCATTCTTAAAGCTGTTATTATTATTATTGATCATGTAGCAGTATTCATAACCAAAATTCCGTCTTTCGTGATATACAAGACGAATGTTTGATACGAACTGACTTGACCTATTTGCCTGTCCGTGCGGTCTAAGACTGAACACAGGCCAGTGCACAACGTCGCTGTGAATATTGCAGTATGCGGTTATAAGGACGATGTAAAACTAGTCTTTCCTTCACTGTGGGCGATTAATGCAAAGTTTGAAATTCCTCATTGCCAGTTTCCGGTCGGATGCTTGGTTGGCCATACTACGTTCGATATCACCCTCTTTGTCTCAGCGTTGACCTGCCTAACCCCCAAAATGGATGCTTGTTTACGATCGACAAGATCAGGTTACTTAAGGACATGTATTTTTGTGTTGGCAAAACGTTGACTGAATAGATTTAATGGGATGGCGGTTTGAAAGCCATAACATTCGCTGGTTTAGAAACGAACCAAAAGATGCAACGGCAGAAATTCCACAACATTTCGACATAGGTGCCCTTAATTTCGGTCAGGTAGATGGGCCTCTTTAATTGTCGGTTATTATGTGACAAACTGTGAGGAAGGTTCAGTTTATTGAAACAAAACACATTTATGAAAATACTGTAATGCTAGTACAAATGAGTGCCCGTTTTCTACTGAGTTGTACACATTGAGCGACAGACTGACCTGTTGTACTTAAATTGCGAGAATGCGTTTAAAGAACATGAGGACTACAATTTACTGGGGTCAACAACTTGTGGCCCTTGTTATATGATATTTGTATATTAACGATGGACTGAACGGATTCATGATATATGTGGGGTATGAATATAAACATTCTTATGAAATTTATCAGGGGAGAAAGGGAAAAGGACAAGCGGTCAATCAGAATCCCTTAGGAATTGATCAACATTGATCTGTTGTGGTGCACTGATATAATTTCCTGTCTCTTCACGAGAAATACGTTACTCATTTGGAAAATAAAGACGTGAATACCGCAAACGCTTGAGTGAAATGTGATATCTTTTATCTTTGCATTGTTTGCATCGTATTCTGACCGTTACCCATCACCATCACTTGTAACTGACCAGCGAGTTCATGGTTGATGCAGAAAGGTCCTTGAGCGACGTAGCAACCAAAACGTGCTGGCTATCCTACAGTCTCCCACACAGGCCCTTTGAGGATGCTGCGAATATTGTTGGTACCTAGGATTAGGCTGCTTCGGGGTCAACTTAACCAGTAAGATGACCTGCATGGACAAAGGAGATGCCTACTCATTGGGACATCTGTGGTTGTGCGCACCTTTACCCACCACGGACACACCCACGCTACCCACGTACTCCTACCGTCCAATTTACAACACCACATGCACACAATGCGTGTGAGCCCACTTCCCGTACTCATACGGCGGTGCAGTGACAAAGTCGTCTATCAAACATGGCTACAATGTAGAGTAAGCTAACCCAGACTTATACGCTGATCAATTGTCGAATTGGCGTCGCCTTCTGTTTTCACGGATGCGACAGCGTGGTGGCTGGTTGACCCCACAAGTATCAAAAGGGCATGGAATGTGGTCGTTAACATGTTGAAGCTGGAAGCGACAAGCCAGGCTAAGGGGTTGGCTGTCCGACTGCCTAGTTTCGGTGTCGCTTCTCTGACAAACGCGAGTTTACCATATCCGCGTCCAATTGTTCAGCTAGGTCTGTTCCATATACAACGGGGCACCAACCAGCTCAGTTGTGTACTCTGTTGCTCAAGCCAGTTGGGTCATGATGAAATGGACGTACTATGAGGACTTCGTATGACATTATTCTTCACAAGCGCATTCCGAAAAGTACGGTAGGGGCTAGCAAGTTCGCGTCACAAACCCGATAAGTAGTTTTCATTTATTGACCGGAGCAAGGATATGCACCATCAACAAAAGCAAGCTACGGAGAAACTTGAGTTTAGTGCGTGTTTGTGGATGGGCTAGTATAGAAGTGCATACCTACAACCATAGACGAACGACTTTCACTCCCAATCAGCCGTAACTTGTGTTTATACTTTCGTGGTTCATATACGCCTTCTTTTTTATGGTTTACATTCTCACCAAAACTAGACATGAGATAAGTTCAATGGTTACCTTTACGATTAGCAGATCTATTTTCACAGACGACATACACAAGTGCGGTTCCAAAAGTTCTGGGCCCCGTTATGTTTCAGAGAAATTTACAACTTCTTAATGGCATCTGTATCACGATCAATAGTAGCCCATTCTCCCAACTACTAGAGCGTGTCAATGCCAACAGCACGTTTTTGCGGTTATGGCATCATGATTACTCGAAGTACCGGAACAAATGATCAGAAAGATACTTTGAGCTATTATGCAATGTTCTGGACTGGAGAAGGTTACGTTAAAGAAAAGTCACAAGCAGAAGCTTATGGTGTACATGAACGAGGGTCTACTGAAGATGAGCCATGTTTGGGTCATCCTATGAGCACAACCTCCGGTAAAACCATCATTCGTGCAGAAATCGTGGAAAATCGAGAAGTGCATGTCCGTGTGAGATCGCGAACAATCTGTGCATCTAGATGGTTATCATTAATTAGATCAGTCATAGGCATCTGATAATGTCCAAGGTGTATGCACCTTGGACGTCGGGAATTTTTACTTTAAAGATGAAACAAAATCGACTCCAGTCTATGGTGTAGAAGTCCGAGCTGATACGGGTGTATTGGAGCATTTCAAGCAAGGGTGAATATGGGACTTGTCTCGTTCGTTATGACCGTGGGAGAACGGAACGGCGAAGAGACCACGGTTTCCTACGACCAAGCTGTTTAAGAATCAGCCCACAGTTAGTAACACAGTGTCGCCTTTGCCCTGAAAGTGCGCCGTTAGTTCACCATAGGCCACGACCACTTCAATGATCACAAATGTGCAACATACAGATCAGGATCCGCTGAGGAACTGTAAGCGCGTACGGAACTTTGCTCGAACATGTGGGGTAAAAGCTTCATTCGGAAATTGTTGAGGAGATGGCGAACCGTTATAAGAAATTCTTGCAGGTTATGAAGAGTATTTCGGGAAGTAAGATCACTGTTTCAAGCTACCACATTGTCACATACGTTCTTCGTTTTACCTTAACGACCAACACCTACCCCATCTAATTCATCAACTCTCTATGCTTTACTTTTAATGAAATGCCTAAGAATTGGTTGCTTAAGCAGTTTGAGCAGCAATGCAAGCTGATTGGTTTTTAACGCTAATCAATCTCGAATTTGCTTTGTGAGATTCGATTTTAATGAACCTGCCAGTAAAGGACGTCCTCATATTTCGTCTTATGAGGTTGTTAAAGATTCTTATATAATGAGTATTATTGCCATCTTTATCTCTAATAGTTACCACTACATCAACTTCCCATTTGTATAGCCTAGGCTCAAATACACGACGACTAGCTTACATCATTCTCATTAGCTACCTGTCTACTCTGTTGGGCGCCCTGCCTTGGACGACTACTTCAAGTTGTACGCTCATAATCACCTAGCCTCTGTGGACGTTCGAACCACTTTTACAGTCAGCAATTACTCAGCTTCAATCTTTTGGTAACCTATTACTTCAATAATCCGCCCGTCCGAAATCCGATAACCCGGTCAAACCAGGTTTTCCCCTAAGATCATCAGTGTTCAATTGCTGATGGAGACATGTGATAATTAAGATCATTTGCACACGAATTACACTTCCAACATACTGGACCGAACAGATTTTTGGGCAAAAGTTGTGAGACGGAAAAATGGAATCTAAATACATGATCAAACAGAGACAACAAATTCAACTTATTCTTTTATGACAGCAAAAGATTTTCTGGCCTCAAACGTATCTGAATAGATAAACAATGATGAAGTTCGGTTGGTGTTTTGAGTTGCAACAATCCAGATTTTCTATAGTCTCCTACTGTTGTCACCGTAAACATAGAACACTGGGTGACAAACAGAACACCGTTCAAGGCACATTGAGTTTTACTCAGGTTGTAGTGATACATCGTAATCGTACTGATAAATGCAAAGCGATGCAAGAATGTGTTGTTATTACATGCAGAAAATTGATCGATTTGTGCTCATTATTAATCTGCTCAGAAGCAAGTTGATTAATAGTATAAGGGAAGTACGACGGTTGTGAAAGCTAACTATTTTTACTTAGAATAAATTGTTTTTTTTCTCACGCAGCACCTAATTTTGACATTTTAGGTGATGTCGACCTACCCTAGATGATAAATCTTGCGGTGTGGATTACGCTGTCAACAGCTCTTTGATCCGAAACAACTCACAGACAACTGAAAACGATTAAGCAGCTTATCGATATCAAATATACTTTCGTCAGAAGTTGTGGCAGTTGCCTTTGCCTATGTTCACTCTTTTTGGAAACGGTTTAGAACAAACGATTACTCTTATTCACGTCATTAAGTGTATAAGTGTCAAATGAAGCGTACGTGAGTCGATTAGCCACCATAAGCCGAAGAGCAGAATCGCGAATGTCAGTTCATTTCACCAGTGGTTACGAAAAGGTAGGCACCTTTCTAATCCGACTATTGATCTTCTGTAGCCATTGGTTTCGCACTATTGCTTACGTAATGAAAAATCACCGGGTGGATGACGAGATACCGGAAAATAGGGTCTGTAAAAATTTCAACCTAGATACCTCCATGTCCAAAGCGATCACTGTCAAAGGGTTTGTTAGCCCAGATACAGGTCACATCCTCGGGATCTCACTTACTCAAAGTGGAATTGTTTGAAATAGGCAGTATGGTGACGAGACAATGACTTATCTTCACTACACAGCACAACAAACGCTGAAGCTCGGTTTCATCGATTTTACCTCCCAGTTGAAGATTCAATACTCCATACCGTCTTCACCCAAAGACGTCGTCATGCACGCCCAAAACTTGTAATTAGTGACAAATGTGTGGGGAAATCTTATACCCCTACTTTTCCGCAGGTTCCTGTTCGTCTGTCTTTCTTCCATCTCCGTTCATTTTATCTGTGTGGAAGCTTGAAATTACAAATATTAAGTAGCAATTAACTTGTCTCGTTGGTACACCGAAGTCTGCTAAATTTCCCATCTCTTGAATGCCCTACTGTTCAGCTTGCCTGGCTAAATTCTGTACACCGGTAACTCTGTAGATGGTGAACTCCTCAGTGGTCCGCCCGCTAACCCGGTTAGCGACTATATTGCATCAGTAAACTTTATGACAGCTAAGTGGCTGCGAGTTTTAATCAGACACTCAGTTGAGGTAGATATGAGTTCCAGCCAATTGGTTACATTTTTAATGCTCCAGAAAGGATTGATTAAGTATGACAGGGTCGCATAGTCCGTGTTTCCTTAAGTAACTACAGGTAACGATTTCCTCTTCACAGATCACACTTTATTCCTGACACCGCAGTTTACCGAGTTCTTGTTGTCAAGACTCCGTTGCACAAAATGTACACAGAAACCAAGCTATATTCCCCTGATTACAATAATACCTTCACCAGACTTTTATCGACCAATCTTGGAGATATTTGGGGTGTTCGCCGTCTAGTCTCATGCATGTGTAATTATTATGCTGATGGAATGAAGGTTACACGTTTTCACAAAAAGTAAACTCGGATTTTCTGTGACGCGGTTCTTTCTTTTTTTAATATTACTCTTGCGTGAACGATTCAACCCTTTTCTCAAAATACCTATCTCTCCCCATATGTTGATGATATGTTAGCTGTGGGTTAGTATCCTTCTAATGGCATCTGCTTTCTTTCGGAGGCTGGATGTACAGACTTGGTCAAAGGCTGTTTACACCGTTATCTAGCCTATGAAAAAAATGGACGTCCGTGCTCGACAAAGTTCATCAGACGATTATATCGGTACTGTATATGCAACAGAAAGAATACAACTGAAACACTGGTGGCTTTGTCAAAATAGAACTTCTGGCTGCAAAGAAAGAAGTGCTATAACTAAGACTGTCACTGACGTTCGTATGAGTCTAGGGACCGAGGCCACAATATTGAACATGGCAGGACTGTAAACATGCGGCGCTTATACCACTGCTGAAGTTAAAACCTATTGCGGTGTACGATGGTTCTGTTTTTGAACATGCTGATTGTTAGTGTCGTTCAATCCAAAGTCGGTTGAAAGGTATGCTTACATAAGGTCCCAAATTCAGATTGGAGATGTTACTATGTGAATCATGCTTGCATCGATTCTCCAGTCTATTTGGCTATGGAATAATCCTCAACTTCGGTCGTTCCATAGCCCGTTCTGTTTAGTTAGTTCGTATTTGAACTTCTGACTTGTGTACTCGAACTATAAGATCAGAATTATGATGTGTCTCCTATAATATACGTCTACGTTTGTGCATCTTGGTTGTTCTGATAAAACAGAGTGGATAAGAATATCAGTGTTCTTTTTGTAACTATAATTCTTAGAAACTGTATAACATTTAGCACATCTGTACCCTTACTTCTGGTTGCCACTCCGAAAAAAACTCACCTTCTCGAACGGTCGTCTATCAGTAACCGACTTCGGATTCATCTGTTTTTCTACTCCTTCTACTCTCTTTTTCTTTCCTCCCGTTTCATCGCAACGTACCTCAAGATTTAAAAATTTCAACAAGCAAACGTCACTGGGGTCGCCTCTGCGAAACAAACTGGGCATATTTTTTTTACTCAGAGTCAGTATAACACAGGAGGTGTGGCTTCGGATTTTGTACAAAAACTCCACCTTATTTCCAGAATTCAGTTGGTTGGTGTGCACACTTGGCCCGTTCGTGCGGGAAAACGAAACAGAATCAATGGTTTTATTCGAAGGTTTATTCTGCCAACAAACCCTGCGAATAATTCTAGAAAATGGGTGCTATAATCTGTCTTTAACGACTGAATTCGAAAGTTTTCTGGTGGTAGAAGATAACAACGTCTCTTCTGCGGTGGCTCCATCTTGATTTTCGACTCAACCATTACACCAAACAATGGTGATGGAGTACTGGTCGGACTTAAATTCTTTCTCTTTGTTGAAAGCATTAGTCCACTGGTGTACTTAATCAATATCTGTCAAAACAATACCTTCTTTTGTTAATCATTTTAGAATAAATCATTGTCTGTCAGTGACCTAAAGCCAACAGACTGGAATGAGCTAGCAAGTAACAAGTGAAAACTGCTATCCTTTGTTTGTGGTAACCTGTATGTCAACTCACCATTATGCAGAATGTATACTCATCAAGTTTACAGGATACTTTGGCTGAGGTCGGTTTGGCCCACTCGCATGTATACAGCGAACCCGCTAGACCGATCACCGTGACCCTCGTTTATGAACCGTTTGAGCCGTGGTTGAGAAGTGATAACTGAAATCTAGCTTTTTTAACTAAATGTTTGAGTTTGAAGCCGCATACAATCTTGCTGTCAATCCATATGGATCCAATTTTCCTTGACTTTCTATAAATTAGGTTCCGCGCAGTCTCTTACGTTAATAGAAACTGGCTTAACGGCTGAGAAATGCACATCAAACAAAACGATGGTCGTAATTTTCTGTAGACCAGATCACTACCAATCGGGATTCATCTTAACCAAGTGACATGTCTCACATGATCGACTTAGCAACGCAGACGCAGAATGTCACGTGTGTTTGGAGGGGGGCACGTTGCTTGCTGGTATGCGCAAATTAAGTGTGATTTTATGACAAAGCTCATTTCTGGTACAGTAGAAAAGTGAATGAACAGCCAGCTTCTCAAAGAAGGGTGATCAACAGGCAACAATACTATGAGCAAGTACAGTACTGGCGTTCGTCGCACTCAACTTGACTAACGGTAAGTATGTTTATGTCTCACCATTTTACTCGATACCTAGGGAATTCTAACTGACCAGCCATTAACTTGGGGGGAACAGTGCACATACTGGCAAGAGGTTAAAAGGTTAAAGAATACAACCAACTAGTTGGTTCCTTACTAGACACTTGTTGAATTCTCACTACAAAACCTATGCTTCGAGATATCCTGAAAGTAGAAGCATATAGTTCCGGTGATCTAGTTTACCAACACGAATGAAAGAAAACTGTTAAGAGATGTAAACGTTTTGTTTATTCTCGTCGATCGAATTCAGATGACACCAGCACTTTCTAAAAACACTGTCGATAGTATATTCGATTTCAAAGATGACATTCTTCTCAACGAAGTTTGCAGATTCTTGACCTATTCCCACCCAAATTTCACGGTTTTTATTAACAGAAGGTTGAAGGAAGACCATTACCTTTGAATATTTCGATCGGTTGGCGTGGAAATAGTACAGTACAGCCTGCCGTGTATCGGCAGACCACATACGATGATTAGTACATTCATTTCCCTCCGCTTGTCTCGATTGCATATAAGTGAGGTTTAGTCCGAACCCTGTTCTACAGAGCGAGACAACTATGCATTGGTGAATTCATTAGTAAGGAGGAAGATTTTTTGAAGAGCGCTTTACCAGTCAATAATCATTCATAAAGGTTTACAGAAATCCTTCGTGAGCCACAAGTAACCGAAATTCTGACTGAGACTACTTCCAGGGAACAAATTTGGTTGAGATCAATTTTCAGAGATGATCGCATAGTAATCGGTGTGAACAAAAAGTCATGATTAATCTTGACTCGTACCTTCCCAGCTGCCGAATTTCGAATGGTGAGCTCCACTGGCAATATTGTCTTCCCGGTCTATGATCGCAGTCCAGTGGACCATTCTGTCTCTCGTCCAATCTACCAGTTCGTCCACAATTGCGGTGTTAAGTATATTAGTTGGTAGAACCTGAGTTTACGATAACGGATGGTGAAATATCCCTAACTGGCTACTGAAGGCGGCGGCGTAACAAGCACTAGCAACCCAGCAGCTGCTATGGAACCAGGCGTCTTCGATTGCCACGTCTTGCATACAGGTCATTTAGTTGACTCACTAACATCGATCACTGTTTGTTACGTAATCGAGACTCGAAGCTGTTGACACTCAGGAAGAGTATACTGATTTAGCAGTATCGATCACTTCATTGCATACGAAAGGTACTGACGCAGTGCGTATTATCCCTGTTGGATTGACTCCGATTTTGTTAATATTCTTGGGGTATAGTTTCTGTTCTTGTGGTCATGCATCGTTTACATAACAGCAGCGGTTTTTTGTATGCAACTGACGAGACTAAACGAAATGTTAAAATCCCGGCAACATCCGTCTTTTCATCCTGAACTAACGGAAGAAAAATGACCCTGGACTAGCTTTTATCGGTGCTGCAAGTGACCTATCGTATTACAGTATGTTTGTGTTATACGTGGCTGAGGCTGCTTAGTCGAATTTTGTGGAAAAGGAACTTCTGTGCACGTATTCTCCCCGTTTTTTTGGGCTGAATAAAGCCGTTCAATCTGGTACCACTGCTAACTGAGCCTGACTGAGGACTGTTCCTATTGACAAGACGAATGTTTCATGCGTTGACGTTCGATTGTATAGACGCAAGTGTTTTATGGATCGAGTCAACGACACAATTATCCGTGAAATGCAAAGCTAAGAAAAACAAATATTGTGCCCTATTTGTCAAAAATCCGGAGAAATATCAAGAAACAACAAGGTCTATATTGATCTAAAGTTGCCAGAGTTCCTTACCGGAACAAATGCAGTATGCTGAATTATTCTATGTGCTACCAGAAGATGGACAGTCACCTCATAGGAAAATATGCTGCATCACGTTTGTCATTCTCGTATCTATTGCAGGGAGTCTGCAGTTATTTTTATGCGTTTCACATTCGTTAGAGAACGATCTTCCTCGATTACACTGTTTTACACATAGAAGTATTTTTTCAGTAAGTAACAATCGTGTGAAGATGCGTACTAAGGGTTACTGTGTTATGATGACCCTATTTCTGACTGTGCACGATATTTTGACTGTTTTGAAGAAAAAATTTCTTAGCCGTTTGGGTGTTAAAGTAGAGCACTTGTAACAAAGCCAAGATACCCATGCGGCCAAAAAGTGTACGAACTACGAAGTGCCTTTGTTAATTCTGCATTGTCAGTTTGCGGAACAACACCAGCCACACGGCCGAAATCGATTTCACACAGTATGTGAAAGCCATGTCAGTATGGCAGCTATGGTATACAGGAAGCCTACTGAGGGACATTGCTGAACGTGTGTGCGTTTGTCTGTAAGTATACACAACGTGCGCGGTATGCATGCACCTGTGTGACTCACAGCGCTTCGGCATGGTGTCAGCTACTTTGAGCCGTTGGGTTGTTACATCCACTGCCTAGTCTTACGTTCGCATCGAGAACGGTTTCTGGAAGTCGTTCAGTACAACACGGTTACATAATGTGATTGTGTACAGATATGGGTACTGGCGTAAATACCCTCCGACATGATGTTCTGTGACAGATACACTGACTATTTCGCTTCTTCCAAGCGTAAACCAGGCGCACCGATACAGAACGTTCTCCAGTGAGCTGAGAGACCGAGGTAGAACATTTTGTCCTGAATATGGCCAGTGATTTCGCTACCATTAGACAAACGCAATTGTTGACAGATTCACTCGTCTAAGGTGATAAGATGGAGATAACTGGTCAAATAATTTAATTGGTTATATACGTGATTATGCAAGCTAGCAAACAAGAAGTAAGTCTATTAATCAGGCAAGGGGAAAAACCGAAAAATGGATTACCTAACCGACTAATAATTTGTAAAAACATTGCAACCTTCTGCTGCGCATTCCTTAATCGTCGCGCGTCTAAACGAGATGACCACTGCCTGATTGACATTCAACATGCAGTTTGGTTTTTATTGGTTCAGTGCGGCATTTACTTTCTTAGACATGACTAGATCGAAACACGTGCGGCTTCGTGCCACACAACCAGTCTTGCCAATTCCATCATTCAAACAAGTGCCATCTCCTATGTTTTTAACAGAAATTTAACTGAAATCGATTACGAATGTAACATCGGTGTCACTACAGATCTGTGCGGTGAATACAGCTAGTAAAAAAAATGCGGCGCAGCTTAATATTGTGCGGTCGATTCCAATTTGGTTTCCCACTGTGTATAGATTATAGAGCATTTGTTCCGTGGAGGTTTGTCTTCCTTGCTGTTTCAGGTACTTGTTGTGATTCCTTTCATTTTGGGAAGCTCTGTTTGCTGGCTCATCAATTCTATTGCTCGTTAAGTAATTTCTGTTGCTGTGTTTTTCTGTCTTCCCTCAGTTGCACAACTGTAGATTGCATAACTGTGCGCATATGTTATCCTGACCCCTTCTGCTGCTTTGGAGCGGTAGTCAAACTTGTTGACTGTTTGGTTTCGAGGAATACCCTGTCTAAGATTTCAGTCCTTCCCGGTTCAACCATGTCTAATAAGCCAAAGGGGAGAAGTCGTATAAAAAAGTAGTTGAGTTTGTAGACTTGTACTCTGAACCACTGACCGCGTAGGACTGCATGTATATCTAGACACTACTCAATGAATATATTGTAGAACTATAATTAAATTCACCTCACTACAGTTTTCCGAATAAAGAAGAGGGCGGTTAGAAAAGGTACCTTTGCAACAAAGAGTACTCTGATCGTTTACCATGATAATCAGCGTATTACCCAGTATGATCGAAAAACTTGGTGTATTATTTAGAAGTTCGATGTAACTGCGGATACAATCACCAAGCGCAGCAGTGAGCGAAATCAGATATCGATATATTGATCCGTGTGCCTTCGGGCTAGGAAAGCTTCTCAGTATCAAGTGAGTGAGACCTTTTTGTTGCTAGCTCCTGGTGGGGTTCTCCCAAACCCTATTTTCTTTTGTTCCAGGGGTGAAATTTTTGAGTCGAAGACTTCAACTGAGTTCCCTCGTGTTAGCCTGAGACATACCTGTGGGCAAGAAAGGTGCGTGCGCTTTTGGATCAGTGCAGCAGCGAACGGCCGGAATGCCGCACCACACTGATTGCTATGGAAGTGAGCCGCTACGACATCGATGTCGCAGCCTTGAGTGAGGCAAAACATGCAGACCAAGGCGAGATCCGGAAGACATGAACTGGATATGGTTTTTACATGATAAGTTACCTGACAGGAGACATTTTGGACCACGGTTACTGTTGTGCAATCAAGAACAGCATCAATTAGATGTCGAAAAGTCAACGTCACCCCATAGAGCCCCGGATAAAATTCATGTGCCTGCACTCAGTCGAGGTGAGTTTGCCTTGTTTCCTGTGGTTTATGGTACAACTCTACGTTATGCCGATGATATGAAGGACCAGTTCTGTGAACAGCCGTCAGTCTCACTCTACTCGACATTTTTGGGTGACTTTAATGCATGAGTTGGTCACAACTCAGCAGGCCTGGTCGGGAGTCATCGATTCTCGCGGCACTGCTGCAGCCACTGAGTTATGAGGTGTCATCAGCAAAACAGCTTCCTTACGGCTTCCACTACCCCGCGTCATAAAGTACACTTACTTCACAGACAACTCGGACAAACAACAACAACATTCACGCCACTGAGCTCGGTTAGCCACCATCTCACTTAACGTCTAAAGCCACCGATTCTTTGAGCCATGAGGGCCCCAGCCCGGGAGACGAACCCGATCTACAGTGACCAACCCCTGCGTGAACGATTTCATTTGTCTACGTCATATCATCATCTGTCCACCCCTCACCACGTGAAAGCCACAAGTCCCACCTGCGCCAAGCATAGGAACAAATATTGTAGAGCCGTCCACTGTTGTGTATGCGCTACAACTGGATTTCAGGGTCCAACCAGTTACTCATAGTTATACGAGAATTAAGCCGAGAGGTTAGTGTGTGATTACATTGTTGACAAAGGACCCATAGTGAATCTATTAGTTCAAAATCACTACTAGATTCCATGGTTCTTGGTGCTCAGATGAGATCAACGGTGACTGAAATACCCGGATTTACTGATAATCGTTTAGCTCTTCTGTGTGAGACTAACGTACGGCTGATTGACAATGACAGTGAGTTGATTACAGTACAATCCTTAGTGTCAGAAAGAAGCCCAGCCATCTTGGAGTTACCCGACCTTAAAATAATTTGGCCAAGTTATTTAACTAACTGCTAGGCACAGGCACGGCTCGAAAGGACCGTATCAGGCACAGCTGCGCAAATTGTTTATCCAATGTCCACAGGGCGCGAGGAGAATGAACGTAGATTCAACAAGACTAGAAGTACAAGTGGAACTAGTTTTTCAGAATCGTCGATCAACATCATTTTGAGAAAAAATTTTCGCAATGACTACGCAGGTTAACTCATCCGTAAGAGTCATACCGACGGCTGTTGTTTGGAAAGAAGGTGGTAAATCAAGTAGACCAATGTTTAATCCGAGACCGACAAGATGTTCAGCGTCAACCGAATGGCCATAAAATTTTATACAGGCCCCAGATAGTACCAGAAAGTTCCTTAACATTTAATATGAAATTGATTTTAAGGCGCCTTGGGGATTATTGTATCAAAATTCGTTAGCGTTTGGACTACACGTCTCAGATGAAATTTTCAGGCTGCGATTGATGAAACAATTGCCGATTTACCAGGAGCACACGCGAATCAGGATAATGTAAACGTATATGCAGACAGTGCAATAGAACATGATAACAGGTTACTTCCGATTCTGGGGCGATTTAGATATAAGAACATTGCTACAAAGTCTTATGAGTGCCTGGTTCGAGTATGAGAGTTGGGTCTTCTTGAGTTCACGTTATGTGAGAAAGCATATAGGCTGGAACCTGTTTGATACAAAGGGTTGGTTTTCATTACACCACCGAAGAACCAAAATGAGTTGCGTTCGATAGCGGGGTGTCTTGGGTACGATTCGCGTTTTGTACTTAACGTCAGGACGAAGGCACAGTCATTATTTACTGCTCAACCGACAGAACTATGGAAATGGAGTCAAAAAGTTTGAGGTTTCCCGCAAAAACTAATACAAGTTATGGTTAAAAGACTGGTGTTAACCCTATTTTCTATGTATGAAATTACCACACTGACCACAGATGCATCTACTGTTTGCGTGTGTGCGGTTTTGTAGTACGAGGGATAACCAATCATTCGTATGTCTCGATTATTGAATAAAGCAGAACAAGTATGTTCACAAACACGAAAGCACTCGCCAGCTGTTTTCTGGACTGTCAAAAAGCTGAAGAAACCCGTTTAGTTTTAAGTTCTAAATTACTGCGGATCATCAAATTCTACAGTAGTTAATGGGTCGGCACACATCCGTTACAACATCGCTGGTGGTAATAATGAAGTAATGGGGCTTGTTTCAGAAGCTTGCGATTATGGTGTAATTCAGTGTCCTGGCAAACAGCTTTCTCAAGCAAAATTTCTGTCACGATATTCTAGTTTTTCAGCAGCTGAGGTTTGAATCTATTTCCCACCAGCTGTTCTCTTAGGACAAGAAAACTTGCTTAAGACATTCAGAAATTTTTAGGGCACCACAACTTTTGTGACCACCAACAGTTGTTCATCAGTTATCAGAAGAACTCAGTATTATCCCAGAACCCAGAGGAGTTGTTAACACAAACTATTTGCTGCATCCGGTAAAAAAGTTTGGTATTCGGCCACTGTTACAAAGAACTATATTAGGTGCTTTGCACGAAAGAAAATGAAGTCACTGGACCAACGGATGTGCTGGCGGTCGGAGATAAATTCACATATCAACAACATCATGAAGAAATGCGCATCGTGTGTGTACAAAGTAAAAACGAGAGGAAAGAACTAGGCACCACAGGCAGACAGTTACGTGCCATGGCAACAGGTACAGGCGGAATATAAGGTGGACGAACTCTTGGTAAGTATTACATTCTTGTACTCTGTTTGTGCACGTGGTGGTCAAAATTACTTATTATAACTCCATCGAACTCAGTTACCATACCACCCTTCAGTAGGTGTTTTAGTCGAAAATGATGTCCACGCCTCTTGATGATAGACAATGTATCATTTTTCTTCCCTGTTGAAATGAAAGAATGGCCTGAGAGCCTCAATATCGTCCTTTGCGAATGATGTCTCGGCAACCATGCTCCAAGGAGGATGCAGAACATTGGGTGGAAACATCCAAATGTACCGTGAAGTCTACTTATCCTAAAACATTTACCGAATTGAATGCGTTTCTCGACAAATTTTTGTTTCGAAACAAGGAATACATCCCACTGTATAACGAAGGAGAGTTTAGCGGTAACACTTAAGTCCAGGATGATGACATTATCGCTTCAGTGTGTACGTTCTACGAATGTGACCTATATTCGAACTGCGACCGGGAATTGATCACTCGCGATTTTGGCAGTAAGGTGAGAGAAATTACTAGCTTACATGATACCACAGTTTACTGGAGCCATGCTGAGTCGATTCGGTTCCGGGACACAGAAATCAAAGCAATGAACGAAGTTGAATGGTCCATCCTCAGGAAAATCGATACGTCAAGCTCAATATGCTTGACAAATGTGATTACAGAGGCTACCCGAAGGGTGTGAGTGCATGGTTCTGATGGTAACTCATTCGACTGACTAACTATTCACATCACAACAGGAGGAACAAACTAGCAGCGTGAGTTTAAGATAAAAGTTATGGTTGAACAACACGTTCACTGTTAGATTGTTTGTCGCCAAATTTTCTTATGTGTACTGTACCAGTCAGATTACAGCTTGTGAAGATGCATATGCCTTCGATGTTAACTAGTGACATACTGATTTCCATACTAAGGATATAGCAATACAAATCCATATTCTTGTACAATAAATAGCAACTACTCAGTTTAAGATCTACTTCGTGCTACTTGCACCAGAAGTTCCAACTGAGGTGTGATTTCTAGAGTCAGCTGAAGTCCCTAGTTCCGGGTACTGCAGTGACCTTCAGAATAAACCAAGAAAGTGGAGGGATAACTAAAACGGCAAACAGCTGTGATCTAAATTTCTAAACAGAAACCTATTAGTTTACTATGCTGATGGATTTTGTTGGATGATACAAACCAGGTTCGAGTAGGGTTACTTACGCCTAACGGGCAAGACAGGTCTTCGCTAGTTGTTCGCGTTGAGTGCTCTATTAACTTGCCAATCCTACAAGGTTAAACTATCCGTAGTCACACTCACGGCACACAAGGTTTTGATCACAAACAGGATGTTTACAGCATGTCCCGTTTTGATACTAAGGCGTGCGCTAAGTAATCACCACAAATATAAGTTGTGCTCCCCGTCGGTGACAATTTCCCTGTTAATTTCAAAATAGCAGGATATTCCCTAACCCTAATACAATCCGTGAGTAGCGCAAAGCTCCGACTATCTAGTGCCATAAGTTATCTACGGAAAGTATGTTATCAACTTTTCCGTCCACTTTCTCACTCATTGTATATATCTGCGCCTGATCTCTGATACGATAATTCTTTGAGCTCATTGCAGCTAAAATCGCGTGTTTATCACCTTCTGTCAGTGGGTATACTCCACAATGATCTATCACGTTGAAACCAAAAAAGTTTCCATCCATCATTAAAATCAGCTTGTTAAAATGAATACCTTAGAGATAAGAAGGTTTTAATGAAACTGACTGCGCGGGAAGAATTATACAACAACAACGCCAACGGATTACCATATTCTCAAGGGGTCCATTGATTTCTGGTGGAAAACCTATACCAAAACGTAAACCCTTCATCGTGCAGTCTGTCAGCAGCAGTTAGGGTTTCAGCTTACATGTGAAAGCAGCGTTGCTTACATGCGTTATTTAGGTAACAGTTGAAATTCTCAAGCCAGACAGAACACTAAGGGAATCAGACCGATAACAACTATATTCACTGTCCGGACCCACTGAGACAATTCCCTTTGGACAAACCAGAAAATTGAAAGTTGTAAATTCTTCTGCATGAAGGAAAGAGATAAAAACGAACTGCCAGCTTAGCAACTACATGAGACACAGATACAACGCGCACCGGTATCTGTTTGCAAACTGGATCTATTCGTGTCGAACGTTACGGTTATTCCCGATAGGTTTAATGAGCCAGTGTTTGGGCAGATAATTATAAACGCACGATCATAATAAGATGTGTGTAAATGTTTCGTATGGTTGGATTGAGATAACGGTTTATAAAGGTTTGTAATGAAGTATTGTTATGAGAAAAAGCCCGTTATATCTCGTAATTTTATGTCTTTTGTGAATTTTAGTGTAGAATCATCTGGGATTAAGATGTCTGAATCCAATGGTTTACCCTCTTCGCATGACTGATTTCACAACGTTTTTTTCTTGTAAATCCTCATAAGCTTCAATCGAGTCAACTATAAGAATTTTGTGTAGAGAGATGGCGTCTACAACGAGCGCTGCTCAAGTTGATCATTCTCTTCAGGACAAGTCAGCTAAATTTCATTATAAAAACGATGGCCGGCGATTTACCTTCAACTGACTACTACACACAGTCGTAGGGCAATGAACGGAGTATGGTGCGCCACTAATCGGATAAAGATGAGATATCTGTGTAAGGCAGATCAAGCTTGCTCATATTTGATGCACTCTGGATGGGCTAGCTCAAGGTTCGTTCATCCAAAATGACAGAAGTTATCCACTTCCGTTGTTGTCGTTGTTGTTTTCGTCCTTCGGGCATTTACTACTTCTTAACCGACCCTACTGTTGTAAACTCTGGAAAAGATATGCTGGTTCATCCACGGAATAATAATGCGCTTGGTAGGAATGGGATTTTCCTTCTCATAATAAAGAAGCGGAAAATTTTGGTCCCGAAAATAACATGACTGTCTCCGTTAATTTCTCTCAAGTCAAACCGAAAGACAGCTTCAGAAAGCCACACTGTTCCTCTCCCAAAACGTGTACGACGAGGAGAAAATCATAAAGTATTTGTGTGGGGCATAGCGACCTACAAACAGTTTCTAATCAGAAGGTCGAAAGACAGTTACCGAAAATGGTAGTGAGGGTCACTAAACAGCCAATCAGCATAGCTGAATAAAAGTCGAACAGGTAAAAAGATAATGAAGGTTACCTCTCCACCGTTCTGGAAATTTCTGCTCATTCTGATTGAGTAAAGCCGTTTTCTCGAAACACAAGAGGCAGATTTGGACGGAAAAGTACTATCCTGTAACAATTACATGTGGCTTTTGTCCGTTCATCAGACTCAACAGTATCCCAAGAAGTTGGATATGGTGTTCAATACCGACCGAAATGTGCTCCAGTCAATTGAATGGTACAAAGCAGAGTGACATGCCCCGAATTCGTCTCAACAAAATTGCAAAGAAGAGTACAGTTGTGTTGGTTCTATGGTGGAACCATATGATGATGTGTTCAGTATTCCTATGGTAAATAGTGAAGAAAGTTCAGTCCATCTGAGTGAGTTGCCGCCTGGTTAACTGGTCAGCGTTGAGTGATCAAGGCTATCGTCTACCGTCGGGAGTTCAACAGGTGCCTGGTTAAAACGGACCGAGTTCTATGTTCCCTTCTGAATTGGGATAACGACCACTCGAATATGACATTCCCTAACGATTATGCGTGCTAGTCGAACCTGAATGATATATGAGATCCCGACTTACTTCGATGTGTATGCTATGACTACGAGTTCAGCAGAATGCACATTTTTCCAAT
Organism: Paragonimus heterotremus; assembly: GCA_013368495.1. NCBI lineage: Eukaryota > Metazoa > Platyhelminthes > Trematoda > Plagiorchiida > Troglotrematidae > Paragonimus > Paragonimus heterotremus. Next base: position 101,328 of record LUCH01000271.1, on the reverse strand, counting down.
CTTTGAGAGAATGGTAAAATCTCAAGGCATGCTAAACAATTATCCTCCATATGCTTAGTAGGAACTCTTAAACCAATGATAGATGACCGGCTTTTGTCGTTTATAAAAATCTCAACTAGGATAGGGTTGGAAGAGTAAAAAATGCCTACTTTCATCAGGTTTCGAGAATGAAAATTTTTAAAGGAAAATCACTAAGGACGTTGGCAAGTGAAAGAATGGAAATCAGAGAGATCGTGAGAAAGATGGAAGCGACTAGGTAGGGTCAAAATCTAGGAACTTAAGAACCTAGCCACAGCATATGACGAACACAGCACAACCGACGACTGTGGCTCTCAGCAAAAGTTGGAGGTAACAGGACCAATTCGGTCTACCTTGCTGATTCCGATGTCCAGTCTGTATGAAAACTCAGCTTAGATTATGCGATGACGATCCTTTTACAACTGGTTCGACTGAACCCACGGGGTGCTGAATGAGCATTGCATGTTTGTTAGATGACACGTTTCAAGTTACAGCTTAAGGTGGTCATTCCGGGTGAGCAAAAAGGAGCTTCATAACCAGTGGTTTGGTTGCTAGACGATGCTATATGATAGGAACAAGCTGTCTCTGAAAAGCACGTAGACATTATTTGGGTGCGAAAGAGGACGGAGAGTTCTTATCCCTTGAATAGAGTAGGTATCCCCATCAAACGAAATTGAATGTTTGTCAAGGTGAGGCCAGGCTGACAACAACTTCCTAAAATGAGGCGTCCCCACTACTCTAATACATTTAGCAGCCCAAGTACTGGAGCGCCATACAGACAGCAGTTCCGACCGGTAAGCGTCGCGCAACGCAACACCCAACCATTTAGCCACAGATTCTTACAGCATCGAGCAACAGACGAGGCGATGATTACCTCAACAGCTATAAAACGTTTGACTCCTGTGAGTATCCTTTCTGATGGGTCAGTGCAACGATTCCAGGGTGACAACCAGAGCATCCACATTCTGACATCAAATGCACGGTCGACTCCATGGTACTTCTTGTCATTGAGGCCAGTGAAAAATGTGGGTTGTGTCTAGTAGATAGCTACCTTATTTGAGCAAGCCGCGGTCCAAGTACACGCACTGTCACTTCGACTAGCGTGTCACGCATTTTTCGGAAATAACGTGTTTTTCTATAACCTGTCTCAACTAGTCGTAGTAAGACCAGTGTACATCTCGTTTATGCACGTTGTGGATCCTTCTAATACTACGCTTGTGTTGGTAGGTGGGTGGTCCCTCAGCTCAGTTAAGCACATAGTAAACACAAGCGATAACATGCCACGTGGTTTCGGTGTGTGCCTCACAAGTAAACAGCTACACATCAGTGTGCGATGGATGCTTACCAGGGTAGGATGTTCCAGCTAAGTGATGGTTAAACACTGGTACTATGGAACGTGGTCCGGCGAACAACCTGGTTAATCAAACAATTACCTTCTGGGATTGATTCGTGTTATCGATTTTCTGAATGACCTTGGCAGTGATTATGTCCGCGTTCACAGCTTTTGGGTGGAGTGTATGCAACCATGTTAGAAACAAGCGACCTCATTCCTTGCCAAATTCCGTGCCAAATTAAATTGTTCAGTTGGAATGAACGGGAAATGCTGTTAGCGTTTAGTCAACTAACAGAATGATTATAAACATGAATTGCTATATGTGTGCCGAGTGACCTAGAGAACACGTTACCAAGGAAAAGATCCACATTCCTGAAGGAAGACAAGAGAACGAGGATTTTACATCCTTGCTTAGTTAACTGGAAACTTAAAACTCAAACACAAACGGAAATACAATCGTGTAACTACATTAATACCAACCAAGTCAATGTTACCGAATCGCCTTGACTGTAAAAATTGGGTTGAATAAGAAGATAATGTTGAAGAACGTATAACCTGAACGTCAATATATGCCTTCATTGAGACTTTTTAACCCCGGAAATTAAGCTAAGGTGTAATATGGTGAGAAAACATAATTTTAAGTAGTCAGAAGCAGACAAATTTCAACTTGAACTCTCCAGCACTTTCGTTACCCTAGTCACTCGAAAAACATATGTATTTTCCATTTTTACTGTGGCCAACAGGTCACGCATATTACTTCTTTGAGTTTAACTGTGAATATGTTAACCTTATTTCCGTTTGATTACGTTCTTGTCATTCTACGAACATAAGGGCTAAAATTCTAGGCATGACAAAACGTGAACCTTTTCAAGTGAAAAACGACACCCACCTGTTAACGACTCAGAATTGACGACCAGAAAATTTAGCTACATGCCATGCTGTGAGGAACGGCGGTCGAGTGAATGTAATAACTTTGGCTTCAAATCTCCTTTCGGCTATCACGTGACAGCCTGGAAACTTAACACGCAAGTCATAATCAACATTAATATCTTACTTTTCACACATAACCGGTGTTCTTCGTTATGTGTACTGTAAGAAGATTGTAGCACTATTGACAAAAGCTATGTTAGTTCTGTCTGTAAATGTTAACCCTCAGATGCGCACCCTAATTTCCCCGCTAGAAATGTCTCCAGAATATCTTTTTGAGCTTCTCTCATTTGGTATTTAGTGAGGGTATTATGGTTAACTAACGCTATTGAATGAGTTCATAGTGGCAGCGCCGATTACGTCTTTTGAATTTGTGACTAAACATTATAAGTCGTGGAGCTTGAGTGGTTAGCCGTCTTTTCTATTGGTAACCATTCATACTGATACTGAAGCTGACCGTGTCCATCTGACCAGTGGGGCGCAAACTGGCAAACCTTTACAGTGAGTCAATTAAATTACGGCCTCCAGATCCGAGGCTACGCTGACAATTCAATTCATTGTTACTCGGTCACTTTGTGGACAGACTGCGTCCATAAGACAGATTAAAATTTTTGAGCATAACCATCCAGAAAGATGTCAATCAACTTAGCAGTTCGGTTCTATTGATGCACGAGGAAAATAGACAGCACTTTTATCGATTAGAATCATTTTTATCTCTGACATCTACTCCTAGCACTTTTGATTACGTTACGATATCCGAATTTCGTAACGATTTAGGTGTCCGAGAAAGTAATTCAATCCACCACGGTTTGAACAACACCTATTAATCAGGTGAAGAAGATATAGTTATTTTATTGATTAAAACTTAGGTTGCTGTCTATCACGATGAAGTGGAATTGTCCTTTATCCGGGTCTGAAATTAATCCTTACGTTATCGACAGTCAATCAGTTTGTCCATTGTTCTGTTCTTCGTACAGGTGGCACCCCGTTCAGTGGAAGTTGTGTTTGAATTAATAGCGTTCGGTTGCCATTAGAAATGATGCTGATAATTGCTCACATTCCTCCTGTTTTAACGTTCGCAGAGAATGGTACCTTCACATATTGACTACTTGGTTAGGCTAACCAAACAAACAAGATCAAAATCGTGGGAGTAACTGTAGTAATAAACTCACGATCGGCCAGCTACCAAAGTTCATCATGTCATCAATGGACTCGAGCAGCGAATCATTCGAAGTTACGTGACCTGTAAGTGTCTGTTCACAATCTGAACTGAGTCTAGTTTGTCATGTGGGTTTATCCCAAACTCAGGTGAGAAATTTAAACGAGTCAGGATTAAGATGTGGGGCTACAAACAAGATCATCAAAACGCCAACTGAAAGCAATGCTTTGAAGGATAGAGGGAGATGGCTAGTTGGCGGTCGTTTGAGTTCTCTCAGACTAGGAAGTTTCAGGGTGAAATTCTTACAGTTTGGAAACTTATGATGTGGGAAGCAAAAAACAGAAGTGATCAACGGTGACACTGCGAACTAGTGAACGTCCATGATGAGCACCTTCTGTGTTGTGTGGATTCGGTTCCTATCAGTGGATAGGTCAAACCAAACTAAACCGAAATTCAGGTACGTACAACTGTTGGTGATAGAAATCAATGAAGCAAGTTGAACAACTCTGAACAATGAGCGTCCACAAATGTACTGTGAACTAGTCTACACGCGACACCATTCAACGGTGTATGCAGGCAGCTAGGGACATCATCTGACGAAAATACTGGTGTTGTGGAGAAAAATCGAAGCAAACAATTGTTTTCAACAACGTAATGCAAGAGGTGACACTCAGAACATTTTGTTCGTTCTCAATGGTCACTCCACTCAAAGTTAGGGCAGCTTTTACTTAAAGCAGTCAGGAAAAAGTAGACCGAAACCAATTTAATAGTACACAACCTAATAACAAACAACTACGACCAAAAGGTGTGCGACCAAAAAAGACGTCAAGAAGTAACAGCCACTCGTCTGTTTTGGTGACAGATTTCCTGTTCGAAAGGTAACGATAACTCAGGGATAGTATGAGGCCGGAAAATTTTCTCTACGATTTCTTCAAGGTACCATGATGGTATAATGTTTCCTAACCCGCTATGTCCATGGACACAAAATTTGATACTCGTGTCCTGCCTACTTTTACACTATTGCTAATTCCTTACTCTAACTTATTCGACCTGTATCTGCATGGGCGTTAGTAACTGTTTCCTGTTATTGGAGCACCGAGATAAAATGTCAGCACCTGGTAGTTTTCTGCGTTCATTACTGCACTTAAACAAGGTGAGTTTACATTTAGTAACTACCAACTCATTATCGAAGTACGTCAGACATGAGTTCTGATAAAAAAAATGTTCGTGATGGCTGAGGTCTAGTCTACGTTGTGACTTGCTTACAGAGAATGGAACTGCCAATCAACAAAGGTGCGGTAATGTGACGTCAGGTCGCTGGCAACATGGGTTCACGTTCTTGTATTCTGACGATCAGATGCCTATCAGAAATGCCTTTATAGGTTTCATCGTAGACATGAGAATTAGCACATACAGTTCGAGTTGGTGCCATTGTGTGAACAGCAGAGATAGTCTGGGTACTTAGCTAACTATTTTGCCAACGAGACAGTCCACGGAGATATTCGTGTCACTATAGTAGTGACAGTTTATCGGTCATCCTGCTGGGAAATGGAGTACAGCTTTTGTTAATAGTTGTTGGCTTTTGTTCATTATTTCTGATCTCTCCATTGTGCAGCTGCCACGAAACATTACACAGTAGGCGTCCTTTTGTATTACACAGCCAAGACGGTCAGTGGAATCTGCTCTAGTCAAACCTACTGTTTATCACCCGTTTTGTAAACTTTCTCCATAACATGCCTTTTGTTACGATTCTACTCCTTCGGTAATCCAGACTTTTGAAATATTCGTTAGCAAAAACGTTCAAAAGTAGTGAATTGATTGTATGATAATACATGGAATTCAGGTCAGTTGTGTGAATTTTCCGGCTACCACAATTTGGTAAGTCCTTGTCCCCATCGGTGTTTGTTTAACACGAGCATGTGAGGTTAGTAGCAATGTGAGGCCACATGACACCAAATTATATACAGTGGATGACCCCATGAAGCTAATACTTCAGCCGTACGATTGGAGTGAACGAAATTGGTGTTAACATAAAACAGAGGAAACAATATGAAGTGAGAACAAACAACAACAAACAGCACGAGTTACCATAGCAGCGTCCTCCTTGGCCTAGACGAAATCCACCTGGACATTGGCACTTGTAGCTACCAGGCGTATTGACACACATAGAATGAGGGCAGAGGTTCCGACTGTTCGGCTGATGGAGATGAGCTGTGCACTCGTCTACATCTGAAATGAAGGCATTGAAGACAGACAAGTAATTTGAGAGTTATGGACTGATGAGACGAGGGTTAAAAACACTGCAAGGTATTGAGGGTTGTTGAAAAGCCAGAATAGGTGGTTGGTTTAAATGAAATATATTCGCAAAATACGTAGTGCATTCAAGTGAGTTCACCTAGTTAAATAGAGGAAACCTTTGTATGAATATGTAAACACATACGCATTTAAAATCGAAAACTAGTTAAAAGACAGGCTGGGGCCTCTGATTTGAATACAAGCAACAGCAACTCATATTCAGCTTGTTTGTCCACAGAATCTGATCTTACCTTAGTTCGACCTTTTGTCTACGCTGCCCGTCAAAATATACTGTCTCATTTGGAACATAATGGATTAACTCAATTCACACCTTGCAAGCGCTTACATCGATCACAACGATTCTGCGCAAACGTTTGCCTAAAGTAAGTCGTTGCTTATTATGTAGTGAAATAACTTGAATTCTTGGCACTGTAACTTGGTGTGGAGATAAAAAGTGTTCCAAGGTCACTCACGAGCACCGATGGATACGATGAGAGGACAGAGACGCACAAAAACAATAGCTGGAAAACGAAGTGGGGGAGTTGCTGCCTTGTTTCTGGTAGAGCAGTCGAAAACCGAACCGTTACACTATATTAAACCCGTTAACATTACGATATTTTGAAGCTATAACTATAAAGTTTAAGGGTGGAACAGAGAGGAGTTGAATCTATCTCCAAAGGCACACGACAACGAGCAAACGATACGGTATATAATCAAGGTGTAGAATAATGGGATATTTTGCACACTTATTCTATCTTATGGATTTTACGTGATTCCGCCTGACTGATTCCAACGACAGTTTCGGTAGAACGTAAACTACCTACCTCACCTGACCGTATAGCAACACCTGTATGCTTAGTATGAGATCAAATGCACAACGTTCAATATGCCAGAACTTGGTGCTGAGCTTCTTCCGGGGGCTGGGTTGACCGACCTGGAGTATACGGACGACACTGTCTTACTTAACCCCTCTGATGAAGACATGAAGATCATGCTGAACAGGGTTAGTGACCGGGCTAGTTTGTATGAAATGCACTTCGCACCCTCAAAGTCCAGTGTTGCTTCAAGGCTGGAGCATTTCTACTTCTGATATCTTTGTTACAAGTAATCCACTTGGAACTATGGACAACTTCACATACTTGGGAACACTATCTCATTGGCTTGTAATATTGCCGATGAGATATCGGCGAGAATAGCAAGGGCACGAGCTGCCTTCGCCAGCCCGCGTCATCTGTGGCTTCGAAAATACGTTCGGTTTTCGCTGAATGGAAGGTATGCGATGTTCGTGTACGTTCTGTTTTGCATTATAGTTTGGAAACGTGGCCTGTTCGCAACAAAGTTGTTATCCGATTTGCTGTGTTCGACTATCGGTGTCTGTGCCACCTAACCCACATTAAATGGACTGATCGCGTGAAAAACACGGCCGTTTGCCTGCACTTGTTCCGGAACGCTTGAGGTGCGCGATCAGTTGGTGTAGTAATCTTGTTGCACACTCTCCGATAGTTGAGTCACGTATTCCGTATGTCGGTTGAGCGTTTACCATACCGGGGCATTATATACTGAGACCACCAACAGTTCGGTGAAACCATATGGTGGTCGAGCAACAATATGGTCACAAAATATGAAGACCCTGGCTGCTCAACTAAGCAAAGTGGGTAGCTGTCGCCTGTCTAGCTGAGATCCTCGTGATCACTCAGACCACTGGTTAAAAACGCTATCCGAGATGGCGGTGTGTCGTAGTCAATGACGTACCTGTATCAATACCGTTTCTAGTTTTTATGCTTTCGTCTTTTTTTATTAATTTTCAATCTTCTTGGTAGCCTTTTCTTCTAGGATATCCCACGTCATTATTGAAGTGAGGGGCTGCTCGAGCCACAGTACCTTTTGGTCAGCCTCATGGCTGGAATGAAGGTGATGAGAAGCGTAAGCATAATACACCCATACCAAAGTTTGTTTGGACAACTAAGTATTCATGATGAGAACAAAGCTCATATTTTCAGTGCATCCTCTATTTAGAGCCCACCAAACGTTTTATCCGAATTCGAGGTGTATGATTAACTTTGCCCGCAGTAAACTACTGGTAACAACCTGCAGTCCACTTCTGGCTGTTAAACCATCTGGTCAAGTCAAATAATGTGACTGCCCGATTCTCCAAGTAAGTTGTACATCTTAGATGACGCGTACGTTCATCAACCGACCACAAATTTGTGCAGATTGTTGGCAGCAATCAACACTAGGCTCGGCACGCTTAGTTCCTTTTCCTAGGAAATCCATTAGCAAGCAAGTTTCGTCATATCAAGATTCATTTCGCCCAAATCAAAGTGTGTGGTTGGTCCATTTAATTTTGGACGACAATAACTTAACGCTATATTCACTGGGTAACGAGTTAGGAAAAAAACCACTTCCAGATCTGACTTCGGAATGTTGTCATGACCTTTAATCTATGACCAGTGAAATTTGTATTCCCCACAGTAACCAGCCAGTCAACAGTGGGTCTGGGTTTAGATTGAAACATTTAACAAGTGCCGTGGATCAGACTGTTGTTTATTGCGACTAAAGTGATAATTGCACTTGAATGGTGCCCTGACTAAGCTCTATGGAACCCTGTTCATGAAGTCCGTCCGTTTCTGAACCTGTTGCGAAATGGACCAATCGTTTTCACCTGATCACATTCCCGGGTTTAAGGTCTAATCTCCATATTTACAAAGTCCTGTCAGATTCTGAATCATAGTGTTAATGATTAATTTGGGACTCTGTCTAGTTAGAAGTTGTGTGGCCTTAATTTCCGTGAAGTACTCGTATATTGAGGTTAACTGCTTACGAATATCTATCTCTAAAGTAGTTACTCAGCCTCATGTACGGAGTTACAGAGTCAAACATGATTAGCACATGACGACGTCCTACATGATGTGATGAAGAGGGGGTGGACAATGTCTGTTCAAGCTGAGTACAGTTTATGAAAAACCAACCTCCATATCTCAGGTCGATGCTGAATGGTCAAAGCGCCAGTTGATTTTGTCAGACATTTGACAAAATAAAACCGTCTCCAGTGTACTACCAAAATGGGTTTAATGTGACAAAAGTCTGACCATTTTGTTATCTTATTCTGGTACAATTCAATCGTTTGGATTCAATCTTAAAAGGTGTCTGCAACTACAAGTCTATTTAATACCCTTAATCCGAAACTGCCGAAGAAAGTCGGGTTCACACCGATATCCGTTCTCCTCGACGTTTTGACTATACTAGCTTTGAATCGGACTCTGTATCCCTTAGGTTTTAAGATCGGTTACCCACAACCGACCAGTTTGTAGACTTATTAGGTATGTGTGAAGAACGTCAACAACTTTACGGTGCTTGAGCATGGTTTTCTTCGCCATTTAGCTAAAATCAAATGGACCGTTCACGTGACCGACGCTAGTATATGACGGCTTGCTTGCTGTTCTAGATTCCCATGTTTTATTTTCATTTTAACGAATGTTGCTAACAAGAAAAACCCTTCCAATCGTGGCTTTAGTCACAGCACGAGGTCATGTGTGCACTAGGCTGCCTCGTAAACTAACTCCCGTACGTCAGCAAGACTTAGAGACTGTTGTGACAAATGACTGTTTGGGTCATAAACTGTACAGCTATTGTTAAAACGGCACAATTGGAACTTAATTTATCTTGAAGAATCTGTGAATGATTTCCCTTGGAGATTTATCTACAGGTTGTCCCGCATAGAAGAAGATACAGGGTACTCCGTCGTATCTAACGAGGTGACTGTCTTGAGGGGAGTCCGAAGATGAGCCATCACGATAGCGATGTGGCCCGGAATGAACTCTTACCCAAGAGGACCAGCACCGTCATGCCAATCCTCCAAGTAGCTGAGAGAAATCCAAATGGTAACTTGAAAAATTCTCCAAACGTCCGATTACCACCATTTCAGGAAGGAGCGCTTAAGGAATCAATTTGGTAAACTTGAGTTTCGACCAGCTATATTACTGTATAGATAGAACTTTTCCTCGCATACTGTTTGTCACTTGGGACTCTACTGCTTAACTATGCAATTGCGACTGACAGTGTTGGGATGTTGAAAGTCTTATCCGACCGGCTCGAACGCAAAATTTGATTGACGTTATAATTCATTCTAGCCCACTCACTAACACACTCCTCCAGGTCACCAGATGTGTACGTGTGTAGGTGTGTCCAGTTGCTTTTTGTTGACTGTCCGCCCGTTTGTGTGTCAGTCGGTTGCGTGAGTAGGCAGACTGGATGTGTTGATATGTCCGATTTTGACATGTTTTTCTGACAGATTTCTCTCTGATAACGTTTTGTTTACATTTGCAAATTGTTCACCAGTCTTCACCCTCCCAGTGAACACAGAGACAAGATGCACGTGCACTCAGTATGTCCTGATCATTCAAAAACCTATTGTTGTGGGTTACCAAATCGGAGGCGCGAGTATTTCAGCGCCCAGTAGAATACCTCAACGCGGTGGGAAGGTGTATCCAAAACTTCACAGCGACTGGACTGCAGACAACATGGATGACCGGACGAGCCATCGCTTAACGAAAAAGGACAAACGAACGAGAAATGGGATGCAGAAAAACCTAGACAGAAGACGTCAGCCACACATACAAACCAGGCAGAAGTGCACACCACGTGGAAGCGGAAACTGCCGCTGTGCCGGGGACTGGAGTTTCGGTCAACAAACGCGTGCGCGGGTGTGACGCGGGAATGAGCGAGTTGGACAGTAAAGACCGTGCTTTATTGAACGGCTTTTTTACACTATGCCTCTATGAACCCAATCACAGAATAGGTGTTTCTGTAGGTCATAAGTGAAGTATTCTGCTTTGAAGTCAATGAATGTCACTCAGCCCTCGAAATGTGCTTAGCTTGCTTGAATATCTTCTATTGACAGGAAAATGCCAGTAGTATTCGTTTGTACAAACTATACAGTCTCTAGCTTCAGTAAACTCATCAAAAGCTTTAATTAGGACCATAAGACTCTGGAATGCTTAACCTGAGAAGGTCTACCTAAAACTGATTGGGGGTTCGCAGAAGAAGCTCAGATTATCATTGTGAGCAACACAAAATGCATAGTCTAAGTGGCCTATTTTCCACTGCTTTGACTTGTGGAGCATGCGGCCGTGCCTTGTCATGTTGGTTTTCTTTTGGCTAGAGCTTTTTTGACGTTATTCTATCGTGCATGAGTAGATTAATTTTGTCAATCACCTAACGTTCGTTGTCGTCATCATCATAATTTTCAGCCTTGACCCATATCCGTGGATGTTATAGCTCAGGCCACCGTTATTTCCGACAGTGGTCCACAAAGTAGTAAACTAATAAATAAGTGCAAATGCACATCATGGAGAGAGAAAAGAAAGTAAAAAAGCGAACAAAAACGATTGAATTTTAGGAAAAAGGACAGTCATCAAGTTTGCGGATACAGGCTAGTCACTGTCTGCTACATATTGCCATGTCAGTAAGTGTTTCCAACCAGTGGTGTAAATGGTCTCGAACTCCTCAGTCAGGTGGACGATACATATCGATCATACACAGCTGGACGATAAAGACTTTCATAACCCGTGACCAAGTCGTCGCCAGTCCGATTTGCGGCTTGATTCAACTATCAGCAACCCCAGCGAACAATGTAGGATGCTGTAGACTCTCCGTCGGCTTAAGGAGTACGTGACCCAACCAGTGAACACTGCACATTTTCAAGATTTCGGTTGTCGGTAACGAACTTACACATTCTCTAAATACGCGCCGACAGTGTCCCTTCATTCAGACAGTCAGTCTCCTTAAAGCTAGTTAACTGACGGAGACGATGGTGGTCAAACACCTTGAGCCTGTGTACATCTTTCTCACGAATAAGCCATGTTGCTGATCCGCAGAACAAAACGTAGTACGCATACCGTACTTCGGGTTGAAGATGAGTCTTCACCGCATCCAGACGTCATCACACTCAAAGAACAAACGTTGCACCATGACGGCCATATATGTTCTCCTATGTTGCAGCATATGACGTGACAATGAATAGCATGAGAATGAAATTACTACGGCCTTGACCTCACAATGCCCGTGACCTACTTATTACAACCAACAGGTCAACTAAGTGTCCGGTCACCATAACAGAGGATACAGTAACTGTCCCGTTATTCGCAATCGAGCCCTTCAAAACCAGAATTTCTCAGTCACATTTGATTCACGATATTCATAAAGGGGCACCTTATTCAGCAAGTTTATTGGTAAATGGTACGAGGTTTGTTTGTTACAAGTTGAACAGCTGTTGAAGTCCCGTGACTTTTATTTAGTCACTCCCTATCGACATGGAGCACTGGATTTGAGGTTCGCTCTGTTTAGAGTTCATCAGAAGTGCATATCCTTGTCACGGCCGAGAATAGAACTCCGGCCATGCTTTAACGAGGCAACCGTGTTGACCACTACGCCATCGACCTCACATCAGGTACAACCGATATCGGAGATTTCGACCTGTCTCAGAAGTTCTACTCACGGGGTTGTAGATTTGAGTTAACACGACAGTTACCGTGTCCTGTCCTCTAGAGGCGTTTGGACAACTTGATCATCGACACAGGCGAAAGTGGTTGAGCGTTTAGAATTGATAATTCAATCATGCCTATTTTGAGGTGGCCTGTCGCACAAGCCTCGAATGTCGTTCGCATGATATTTCCCAACTAATTTCCGCTAAGCAGTCATTTTTAGTCGACAGATGAGTTCAGCTTCAAGGTATAAATCCCCTAATTGCAATTCCTCCACCCACTTGTTTTCCGAAGACAATTAATTTTCGTGCTTCTCGGTACAAAAACGAACATTTCACTTCATTGGATTTAACTCATTTTAAGACACTTCTAGACTAATGGACGAAAATCAATTTTAACGCATACCTGAGTGTAATTTGAATACCGTGGTATGACACTGAAACTAACGTAACACAACCGTTGACATGCCAGAAACGATAGACCTAAAACACAATCCATTGTTAACAATGTTAGAATCGGTACTGTCATATGAACCAATTTAATATTCTTGTTCACGTAGAGCCATGAAAGCGCATTTCAATTAGGTTACCTCTGCCGCACCAGCTTGATCAAACCCTACCGTGTTTCGTTTTCTCGTACACACGTTTCAGTCACCGAATTTTCGGGCTTAGCGCGTTATCAGCTAAATCATGGAGGGTCCGAACTAGAACTAGGTCATTTGTATGCAGGTGACCTTCATCAACGTTTGCGGTATTGGCAATCGAACAATGTTAAACTCGATATGTTTACAAATGGTCTGACAGAATGTTTACGGTTGAATAGTCAAAACACTGAGTCACCAAAATGTTACGAGTGAACAGAATAGGTTTAATACGGTGAATCGAACAATATCGAGAGTTTGGTGGTTAGGATAATTCGCTTTACAGCATTCGTTGTAGTATGCTGTTCGTCAGAGAAGACACAGCTGCTGAGGTCCAGAAGACTTATTAACTTATACCGTAAACAACATGTCAGTTCTCCATCTTCAAGGGAGAAGTTTGACGGCATTCCAACGACAGTAATCTACGAGTAGCAGGTGATGGCCGCATTGAGCACAAATAGTTGTCTAACAATGTCTGTTGTAACAGGTATTTTCCGGTGTGTTCATTAGCTGTAGACTTCCTTAGGCACACTGTCTATGGTGTACAGTCCAGTTAAACTACACTTCACTTTGGTAAGCTAGAAGGTTTTCCGATAGTGAAGTGGAAGAAAACTTTGATGTACAGTTCACCTATTTGACAGAATTGTGTGGGTGACTGGAATAACTGATAAATTATAACCTACAATACACACGAGGAATCAACATGGCCTTTCTGAATGTCTACAATAGCTTTGATGCCTCAAATTCCACATCTCAACAACTCTTCTGAACTGGCGCAGCTTGGTCATGACTGATAGCCAGTCGTAGAATCAGAATTACCAATGGCCAGGTGGTTTGCTTTCTTAACTCAGTTGCATTCATGCACGCGGAGAACCATATGATTTTTCCATGTTAGACTGTGAATCAGTGTAGACCAACAAAACTGTATGACGGAGCCCTGTGATGGGTGAACACTGAACTTGCCATGACAGAGACTGCGCAGTCTAGATGATTTGGTTCATGGTGTCAACCGCGAGCATGGACTGATCATTTATTTTTTAACATTTTGAAACTTTTTGGAAGGGACTCTTTTTGTCCTGTGTATTTGTGCTCTACCAACCGATCAATCAATTTAAACCCAAACTGGTTGTATTGATCTTTTACTTTAGCAAATGTCTGAGAAGTAAGAACATGATTGAACTGTATCCAGTGATAGCATTAACAAAAATCGAATCGGGTTCGAGGAGACATTTTTATAATCCCATGTGTACGCGCCTGGGTAACATTATCGGAGAATCTTACTTCAACGACCGTTCATACGTACCGATGAAAATAGAGAAAAGTGCAATGGCAAAAAAATAATCTATCAAATAAAGGATCACAAACACATTCAAACAAATGACCGTTCCGTTTTCAGCTCGATACAAGCTACTACAAACTACTATCAAATTTCAATCGGACGTGATCTCACGAAAACACAGTTAACAGTTTTTGCAATCCAGTGAAACTAAAAACGCAATAAATTACATTGCATGCATTCCAAACAAAGTTGGCCGCACACGCAAATGTAGTCGCTTTGTAGTGCAACACGCTTTTTTTCACATCTCTAGGCCTTGGCCATCGACCTGTGTTAGCAATGGCCGATTTTGTGGAAGCCGATTCACTGAAGGGGTAGAAGTTTAGCTGGTATATTTCAAAGCGGTTAGCAATTAACCACATCCTACACGATTCAGAACGAAACGGATGATGGTGTTATGGATGCTTATCAATAATTAATATTCTTCTGTCTGCATATATGGAGACCATGTTGTGAATCACAAATGGACATTATCTAGGCAAAAGCAGAAGAGCGCAAAGACGAGACCCTGTTTGCTAAAACAACAATGTGCGGTTGACTCAGTACCACTGCCATTTTGCACTTACATAAACAACAGTAGGGATCAGAGGACAAGGAAAACATACCAATACAACTCTTCTGGTTTACCGCATTTTGATATCCGGCAGCACACACGCACTTGTAACTACCGTCCAAATTCATACACTTGTGTTCTTTACCGCAAATGTCCGGCTGAAGCGCACACTCATCAATGTCTGTAATGTCACAGAAATTGGGGAATTGGCAAAAGAAGAATTTGATTAATTTAGGGGAACTAGCACTCAAGATTACTGGTCAACTACAATGGGAATAAAACTAAATTCATCCTGACTGTCAGTAAACAATTTGTAAGATTCAGGGCTTTAAAATTCTTTGGAAGCAAGACTACTACTACTACTACATGCAGCGGTTCTATTATGAGCAGAGGAACACCGACCAGCTGTGAAAATTTCGAGTTTGGGCAGGATTCGAACCAGTGACAGAGTCGGTCTGCATAAACACTGCATATTTATTAACAGACGAGGTAGGAGACCATTCTAGCGTTTCAGGATTTTCCCATTTATTGTCAGTTATCAGCCCGTTTCAGTATATCACGTGACGTGCACCAAACGATAGTGGGGTCGGCTGTTCCGGTTAGTTGAGCAATTGCCGCGTCTGAACACACTGAGTTTGTCATTTATTCAAATTTAGCTCAAATCCAGGGCTTTCCTATTCGAGTCTTTTGTAACTCACTGAGCCTGCCAAACGATATATATATATATATATATATATATATATATATATATATATATATCACAGTTGTCCGTCAGTAGACGCTCAATCCTAGAGATAAAGGGCGGAAATTAAGATGACCTAGGTGAAATGGTAAAAAGAAGCAATGCAATGGTGCCAAGCTTTACACCCGGCAAATAATATTTCATCAATGAAACAGGTAAGTATAGTAAGATTGAATTAAAACTGTTTCCTTGATTTTTCTTCGGTAAGTTAGCAGAAATGAGAGCCGTACTGAATTTAAGTCAACTGAAGATGAAGTGTATCCGCTTTGTTTGAAGCGTTCCTTATATCGTCCACTCGAGCGTATCAGGATGACTACCAAACAGTTACAACAAGAGACAGCTGGACAATGCTGATCAACAGTGCATGGTCTTAACGTAACACATCTATTCACCCGGTCACCAAAACTTATACACTAACATTGTTTGTCTACTTACAACCTTTTTCTTTAGGGCCAAACCTATCGGATTCGGAA
This sequence comes from Paragonimus heterotremus, assembly GCA_013368495.1. NCBI lineage: Eukaryota > Metazoa > Platyhelminthes > Trematoda > Plagiorchiida > Troglotrematidae > Paragonimus > Paragonimus heterotremus. The sequence continues at coordinate 85,370 of LUCH01000271.1, read as the reverse complement.
AATATATACTGCTAGGTATTTGTGTTCGAAAGATTTCGGATACATTTTTCATTAGGTGTACCCTTTTGTGTTTGGGCACGCCTTAAAATTATTGCAGTAGATTTTAGAAAAAATTAAAATAACTTCCCACTTGTATGTATATTGCGTAGTTGTGTTTTTTTCTATCCAAAGCAACAACTTCTGATCACCTCATATTATCTGGGTGCAGGCACCTACGGTAATTATCTCCATCAAGCGTACGCTAATTATTTTCGTAGAGCAGATAGTGGTCAATTTATCATGTTTGAAACTACCATCGCCATTTCCCTCAAGGTTTTCTCATCATTTTGAGGAATAATACGTTGAGCTACTCGTTAATAATCAGTAGTAATAATTTCAGCGAAACATGATGTGCAACCCAGTCATTTAGGCACATGACATAGCACCACACGTGCTTCGCGAGTTCTCTCGAACAAAAGTTAGCCGTTACATATTTTATGTTGTTTATAGTTAACTCATTGAAGAAAGTTATCCACAGTCTATATGTACGTTCAATACATGTAGTGAATGGTTTAGTCCAAAATGAGCTGTTCCTATGTGGCTATTTAGCGACGTGTCACTTCCCACTGATGACACACATACACCAGAATAAACCTAAAGTGCGAGAGTTGAAGGACCTATCTAATAAACAGAATATGATAGTCCAGTCATTCTGAGTAGGTGTTGCAAGTGGACGTACTTCCCACTTGACATACATGCCTTTGTCCGGCCAAGTTATTAATCACCGCTTTAATGGAAACAATTACTTCTAGATATCGGAGGTTTAAAAACGGCCTCAGGCTCTCACTAAATTGAACACCTTTTTTATAAACTTAAAAATTGTGACATCGAATCGCTTAATGAAATAAGAGGTTCAGCGCTACATAAACTATTTTAATTTCCACCCTCAACTGCCAGTCATTTCTGAAGAAACGTTAAGCTAACCGCACGAAGCTGAAGGTCAATTGAAAAAAAAGGCAATTTTCGACCGGATAAGAGTCTAAGCAATCAAGACAAGTGATCCGAGTTTAGTGAACGAAAGTAGAGCGGGTTGTCAAATTGAACCCGACACGTTGAGCGTTATCCACTTATCACAATGGAGCAAACTAATGAACTGAGATGAGTCCATTTAGTTTATTTTCGCCTTCGTCAAATCGATCGATTGACTGATTAAAGTGGTTTAAGAGGGATGGAGTTTAGTTGTCGGCACAGTTGACTACAATTCTTTTGTCAATGAGCATATCACTAGTGCAGAATGCGAAATGAGTTTCTACTTGTTTGGTAAATGAGTCGATGTATACGAGTAAAACTAAATCCTCTCGTCAAAATCTCTAAACAGAACTGTAAGGAAAGTGTTGTTAAACGGATTAAAACCTCAAAAATGCAGGTATGCCTAACCTCAGCCTTGTTCTGACGTGAGGCAGACTTGTTTTAACATGGCTGATCATGCTTGCTGGTTACCCTTTAGTAAAAACAGGGAACAAGTGACACGTAACAACCGACTAGGGATCCTGCCAGCTGTTCGAAGTGACTTATGGCCCCAGTGGTCGGCACAGCAATCGAATGCGATAAGTCCCTTATCTGTCGCATGGGTTGAGTCCAGTATAGTGTTCTGAGCCAGACAGTCTTCTACACAACCCACGTCCTATTGGGTTACCAACAACCGTTACAATCATTAATTTAATCAAGTATTGCTCTCGCCCTACGGGTCTCCAAAACATACGATACAGTCGAACGTAAGGGCTGACCAGGCTGCATGCGTCCATGTGCCCTATTATATTCATGCTTAATGGAACGACGGTGGTAGAAGTTCGGCACACGTTAGAAACTTTTGCATCCGGAAAGAGATAGAGAAAATTCGATCGAGATACATAGAAACCGAAGTTGTGTGGCTGCCTCTAGCCAGTAACGTGCGTTACTCCTTTTTGAGTTAGTAGCTTCTGACGTAAATGTGTAGAAAGAATCTACCAATTGGCGCAATGAAACATGTTGAGCAGATACGTTCAGGGGCGCCTCTCAACAAGAATGCTGGACACGTTGCCTTTAGAAAATGTATCCCTTTTTATAAGAGGTCGGTGAATGATATCCATTATGCCGGGAACTGACTCTTTTCTCCAAATCGCCTCTTACTTCTGCACTTCGATCTGTTGTTGAGCACACTCGCTGAGTGGTTTACGAGCCACGGTAGACTATTATTTACCACTTCAGCAGGCAACAGCAACATTATTGGCTTTTCTTCATCAGCATTGTGTTTTCATAAGTAGAACGAGTGTTTCTCATGTGGGTCAGTGCTTTATCACTCCCAGCGAGTTCAGATGGGTTGCTCACCATATCCGGATAGTTTTTTTGATGAAGTCAAATTTGCTCGTTATTGCTCTTTGATTTGAAGGTGTGGCTTTCTTTCGACGGTCTCAGTGCAATTCTACCAATGATACTTTAGTTGAGTCAAATCAGGTTACCAACTAGGACTCGTCTAAGAACTACATGACACTTTAAAATTACGCGATCTCCATTAGAGACCCCACTTGTAAAGGCCCTCAGCATTACGCGTAATTGCACACAAGTCCTTCACATAGGCAGTGCCATGTTAGCGAACCATGGCTACCTAACTAAGACTCACGCTGTTTTCAGATGTCCTGCAGGACTTCCCAGAGAAAGTTGCAGTAAGACAATCCTACAAGTTGATAAAGCGCTGGTATTTTCAACAGCATCGTGCTATAGTAAAACATGGGCACATTATCATCAAAAGATGCGGTAGTTAAACTGCTGTTATCTTAGAAGTTCAAGATGCAACCTAGGTGTTAGGTGGTTGGACATGGTTCGGGGTACCGAGTTAATTCTTGCAACAGAGATGGAGGCGACCAAACTGACGCTGAAGAAAAATCAGTTTCGTTGCCTTGATCACATAGACGAATGGCCGCACAACGGGTCCGGAAACAGCTATCAAACGGACAGCTAGATGCAAGCAAGCGAAACTATGGATGGTTGAAGTTTGAATACCAGGATGTTATTCAACTAAGTCTTTTGTAAAAAAGCAATTTTGGTCCAGATTGACTCCCCAAAACTTGAATGAGTGACAGCTGTGCAGCTTAAATTCTAGCGCGTATTGTACGAAGTAACTACGGGCACCATAGGTCGTGGTGCCACGAAGGTGTCGCAGTGCGCTGAGAGCGGTCACTAATACATCGGTCATCTCTAACGGGTAAGTAAACCTTGTGGGCTAAATCTATTGTTTGATTCGGATTCTTATCAATTAATGTCCCCACCCTCTGGTAAACTTCTCGTTCTGGTGACTGGAAAATTGGATCACGGCGGTTTACTTAATTTTTCCATTTCTTACCATTGCTGTTGCATTGTATTCTGAAAATATGGTCTGATTCCTTAGTGAAGAATTGACTGCTTTATATTTTGCTTTAAGTCATCCACACCAATATTCGCATCTCTTGCTTTATGTCCTCACTGTGGGTTTACTTTGTTAGCGAAAAACTTACTATGGAGAGTCATTCTATTTTGTTTGTTTGTGAGGGATATGGATTCCACCTTCATACTAGCCCATCATCTGGCTAAGCAGCATTGGCCAGCTAGATCACAAAGTCACGTGACACTTCGTTTTAACCCCTTAGGTTTACACAAGATACGAGTGTATGATTGGAACCACAAGTTCTGGTGTATATACAAAAGTATCCTTTATATTCGGTCACTGTGACAAATTAATTCTGCTAAAGAGACCCCGTCAACAATTTTAAAGTTAACAGAGTACATTCACCACGTCTTATTTGAAAGAAATTATAGCTAATGATCGTTAGACGATGAAACAACTAACTGTGCCAAACATGTGAAAAAATCGCTTATGACTATATTCTATACCCATAAGGGTTTGGATGCTAACGATTCAACTGTCTTTTGGAAGGCTCCGAAAACTGTGGGCTTTCAGCAGTAAAAACCCTGAATAGATAAATGACTACTTCTGCGTTGTCAAGTTAATAATCAGTGTACGGGTGTCCCTTAGACTGAGAAGCCATTCTTGTCAGGCAGTTCTGTGATCAACGTTCAACCCCAAACGATTAATACCTCGCTGTATTGGCTACGTGCGTGCTATCCATCCACCACTTTCACTCATCAGCTCTGCTTCGCCGGTTGTTCTTAGCATATGCACGTTTAAATTGATAGCTACATTTTCTAGTAGTATACACGAAGATAAGATCATGAAGGATTGGAGAGTTGTTCTGAGAACACTAGATTGGAAGGAACCGAGGTATTTTTTCCATTGCCTGGGTTTATGAATAACTATTTTCCCACGACTGAAGTCTCATATTTTAACGAAGACGTAGCTTATTTTGGGAACAAATAGATGTTCCCCTTGACTGCGTACATTTAATTGCCTCAGCCTGCTGCAGGCCGTGGTGCTATCAGATGATAGTTTTTAGATCATAACAGTGCGATTGACATCTATTACCAGAAATTCTGCCCTAATCTTCTTCAACCTAACTGGTTTATTTTGTCTGCGTGTGTATTATCAACGACAAGGTCAGTAGTCGAATTCGGTTAACATTGTCGTCTATCCATACGACACGACATCGATACATCCCTAGAACCTTGGTATCTTCCATAAAGCCCTGAAAGCTTCATTTTTGCACCGTATATTCAAAATACTTCTGTATTTGGGAAAGGGTGAAATTTTAAATACGCTAATAACGTTGGTTTTGATTATTCTAATGTAAATAGTCAAACGGACAATATATTCTAAGATACTGCAACTTAGATCAGATGTTGGCTGTACTCGAGAAACGCCTAAGTGACTTCCGCAATAGGCTATTTTATCTTGCCATAATAAATACAGGAAAAGACAGACTTTCAACTAGGGTCACAGTGCATTACGTCTGCCTGTCTTGATAGTGCACCCTCTTCTAACCAAGCTAGTCAGTTCACCTGGGTAAACTGTCGTCCAAAATCCGGCATCTCTGTTTGTTTGACATTTGTACTATTTGTATACATTCTTAATTTAGGTGGTTGCTTTGCTCATCGTTGTCCATTCACTTATTTCCTATATTACTGTCCCGTTACGCTTTCTGATCATCCTGCTAACAGTAAGAAAATTGTAGGTCGTTTTCTTAAGCCACGATCCATATTTATCAGATTTGGTACAGTTCGTTCTTTCTAACCACTTTGTGCCTTGTTTATGAGTTAATTCTAATCCACCACCTAATATGCACAGTTAATAGACCGCTTATTATTTAACTAATCATAATCTGAGTTCATTTACTGGCTTGGCTTTCAACACACAGTACAACAGTTATTCCTTCATTTGTTTGATCTTCGCCGGAACCAGATAATTATCACTTAAGTCATATTGTGGAGTTTGACTGAGATATTTCAATGACCTATTGTTTTGCGTATTCTTCTTATTCGTAAACGTGCGGTCAGTTTTGTCACTGAAATTTACTGAACGACTGGAACCGTGGACGATGCCAAACCTAAATTCATGGTCAGTTGAATTGTTATGCCTGGAACGTTTTGTCTTCTACATTCTATGTTCTCACCCATCCCTCGTTCACTTTAGATGTTGGATTTAGTTCACCTGTTAAGCGTGTACATTTAACAGTTCACTTATGAAATGAATCGAACCTTCAGTGTTTTGCAGTTGTGAACCACTGAACACTTATCTAATGACCGATGATGTTAATTATTGGTTTATTGCAAACGGGTGATGTGGTTGCCAAGAGTGGTTTTATTCACGAATTGTTATCCCGTGTAATACCGGACTGAACTTGAATTGAGGAATGTCAAGTAGGGTAACCATGACACTTTAACCAACAAGGAGCAAAATAAGGGCAATGCCAAATATTTGGCATCCACCTGCTTGTCACAGGCATATCAACATTCGTGTGCTTCCGAGAGGCGAAACCGGAATATCTTTAGTATTTCCCTTGCTGATCAACACTGTTAAAAGTGGACTCTCTAAGCAGTTGACAGATTTGAAATCAGTTGACCATCACAACTAAATTAGGCTAATCTACTTGCTTGAAACGAAATTATAGCTAAATCTGTTTTGCGTGCAGTCGATGTTGTCTTTCATTCTAGCAACTGATTTTACAAAAGCAAAGACTGGGGGGTTGTCATAAAGAAACTCATAGTCAGAACTGGGCAAGTTGTCTTACTGTATGCCGTTAAGAAGTTGTTCACAGTTTATTTTAATTAGGGCTTATATATTACCATTATCTTGCTTTGCAACCCCCCTATGTGGTCTGCTCAATATTTACATGAATGTGTTCAATCTGTATTCGTTTGGATACTAACGGTTTTGTGCACGTCGCCACTTTTTCGTCATTTACACAAACTGAATTTTTATCCAGTACACCTTTAATCTTCTACCAGCCTAAATTCGGTTAATTTTTTTCAGAGTTCTTGTTGAATTTCTTGCCAAATGACATGAAAACCGTGAATCAGAGCGAAAATCAACAACAAAGTGAAGGCATAGTTCAGCTAACTTTTGTCAAAGTTCAGTGAAAAAATATACACAGTTTGTGAAATTTATTGTTAAGTTTCATACTAAACAGCATTGCCAAAGTTGGGTACAATAATTTTCACCTAATAAATTATGACCGTACGACATATGGAATTAACTCAGTGAAGGTATCAAATTCACATCATAATCTTCCCGCTTAATGGAGGAAGATTCAATAATTGTAAGTATCGTTAATTAGGTTGACGGAAACTGTGTACTTTTCAACAAAACACAGATGAAAATTCTCAGATATCAAAAATACCCAACTTCTTGACAGATTCTAATTTTCGGGGTGTTTTAAAGCAGCTTTGTAAAATGGTGTGTTGATTCCCAAATCGAAGCAGTTTAGACGCCGTATGCATTTACAATGTGTTTTGTTTTATTGAGCTAAAGGCGAAACTTCATGCGACATTTAACCATGACAGCGTGTATAACAAGTATTACAACTACAATACAAAGTAGGGCGATTCTGAGTAATGCTAGGCAGTGGGAGATTCCATTGAAGTTAATTGAATACCACTCACGTTGTATGAGAAATAACACTTTTGCAGCCAGCCTCTTATTAAAAGAAGCTCTGTATTGGAGTCCCGTTCTCGTTAGAGTACGTCAATAGTGCACACCCGTGTTACGATAAGAATTTGTACCCTAGTCAACGTTCTGAGGAACCAACCATACTAACTAAGGTTCCTCTGATCACAAATTAGGCAGTACTCAAAAATATTTGCTCAAGTAGTCTCTTGATTGGTGTGACATCAGCTTTATGAGAAGTCGTGGTCGTGAGGTTACGATGGGAATCAATAGAATAATTATTGTGCCCCACCTCAGAGCGATAGAACATTATCAGCAGTGCCGATTAAAGTGTGTTGTAGAATGTCTAAGTAGTCATAATAACAATAATTCGTTAGGCGAATGAAGCTGTGATCAACACCGTTGTCTCGGGAGGACGTGGAGTGGAAGTGCAAATCTTTGTCGTGGCGAAGATATGCACTACTGACAAGTTCTAACAGGGGTGAGAAAAAGCTAGCTGAAAAGTCTGTGACAATAAATGTTTGTGCAGAAGGATTACCAGACTGTGTTCACTTAAAAACTGTATGACCACAAGAGTATAGGCAAAGGTTACCTTTAGTAACTAAACAGTGGGCTTAAGTTGGACTCCTACGCACAAGAAACTTGACAACGGTGATGCTCACCAGAAGGCTAGACAATGTACTTGGATTGACATGTCTCTCTCCAAAGACCAGCTGTCATACCTATTTACTAACTCTAGCTCTAATTATTGATTTAGTTATGTTGTGCATTCACATTGATCGAACCATGTTGTATTTATTTGCAGAGCATGAGGACATTTCCCTATATAGTTGAACATTGCAATAAAAACGATACTTTGAGCGCAAAGGGTTAACCATCTGACTGACTGTAAATATTCTGTCATTGAAAAGAAAATTTTCAACACAAACCTTGGAAATTGTTCTGAAATATCGTATTCCCGAGTATTGTTGTCTTCGGAAAATGTTTTTATCTGGTTGTGTAACCTTACCGTTTACCGATTTAACTCTGAGTGTCTATGAACCCACCCGGATAACTGAAACTACTTCACAACCGTACGCATAAATATGAATCGAAATCCCTGTAAATAACAATGACCATTTCACCCTCACAAAAGTTTTGTCGAAACTCGTCCAAAGATGTACAGTCTAGGTAATATGTGCTATGGGTCACTGTACAGTTCTCCTAAGTTTACTAAGGAAAGTTTGTATTTTTTGAAAACATTCTTTGTTTCCTTCAGAACTAAATCCTATTTCAAGTTTCATTTGAGCGTAATGAGAGAAAGTCTTCAGTTAGATACACGTCAGCTTATGCATCAAACCCTTGTGCTGTGTAACGTTTATGTAACTTCCACAACGGGTAATAAACAGCCCTTATAGCAATAAAAAAATCACCGCCACACCGAATGTTTTGTGAATTGTTCTATACTAAGGACAACTTTCTGTCATTGATTCCGCTTCTACGATCTCACCGGGTACTTTAGTGACAAATGCACATGGTTCGGATTTTAACTGAGATTCTGCTATTCCGTATAAGAGACCTTTCGATAGTGTATGAGGTTCACAATATCTATGTAATCAACTGGGAAAAAACTAAGTCGACTAACCTATGTTTACCAGAAATTCTTCATCGGGTGATCAGATTTCTGGGGTTTACCTTTTGATTTAACCGCCAGATTAACGTCGTTACAGTTGGACAATCGGAAAGGAACCAAATCAGTCCGATCCATCAGTATGGAGGCTTGCACACTCTGGTTGTGTTAATTCAAATTGAACGATATACAGAATAGGCGGATACTTAGCCAAGCGAGTTCAAAAGTCTGAATTAACTTTCTACGACCACATAACACTGAATGACGCAACCGAATGACAGTCGCTTCACCCGTCACTACGTTTCGACGCTGTATTGATCTTTTCTGCTACCTGAGTGTTCTGTAGACTGCACCGAAAGACTCAGTAAACTGCATCTTGTGACACGTTTCCGTCGGACAACTCGCGATTGCGCTAGTTATTAGTCTTCTGACTGCGCTTCTAAGTCACACTGGGTGATGCTCCTTCCTTCGTCTACCAAACTGTCTCCACCTTGGACCAATATATTCCGTGACGTAACATCCGAACTTAGAGTAAAATTGTATTTTTGGCTTGAACGGGCATTTTTCTATCGAGCCAGGAGAAAGCAGAAGTATAGTCTTGTAATATTGTGACCAGGAAGGCTCTGTGTAATGCAGTATAAAGCCTACGATTGTCAAAAACTGCTGCTTGGTCGTTTATGAATGGCAAGTTGACGAACACAGACTTCTTCTCGACTCGAGCAGCCGGAGGCTGTAGTGATATTTCTCACCATGTTTCTAACAACAAATCTTTCTGGGTAGCCATTTTGTCTCATGTCATTAGAAATATGGACACACTGCTGTCCGATCCGGTTTCCGAGGCGAATTTTTTTGAACAAGACAGTTAGAACATGAAAACTGGTAGATGCAGGCATTTCATACTGGATGGTCAGTACCAAATTTACGAAAACATGGATCGTTTTTTTGTAGCAAACGATTTAATGGGTTGATAATCAATAAGCGGGTTAAGATAAGAAACCAAGTCCGCAGAGGGATCAGGTCAACAAACAGTTGTTTCTGAACACAGGGAGGTGACTTGGTGCGACTGATTGCGACCGCTTCGGCGAACTTCAGGAATCTTTAATTGGAATGACGCAACAGAATTTTGAATACACAAGCTAGATCGATAGCGTGACCAGTGGTCAAAACGTGTCCAGCGACTGATGAAACTGGCTGTTTACGTGTTTCAGCATTACTGCCGTTTTCCGGTAACACAGAATTTTGTGCACATTTAGGCAAGTGTTCCATCAATCCGGAGATCACGCATGTTTCTATTTTGCCTACGTAACTTTCTCTGCATTTATGCGTAATTTGGTAAACACAATTTGACGTGGCACCGATAGGCTGGTCTCCTTTTGCTGAAGACACTGGTAGCTTCTGGGTGCCGAGAGAATACCCGGAGTTCAGCTACATTAAATGTTCGTTTAAGTGAATTTCTCAGTCCTGTTGTTTTTGCATGATGTGGTCATCCTTGAAGGGCAGCTCCTTTTAGACCCTGTTTTTCCTACAGTGATCACCTCCTAGGATGGTACTTTTTGTATACTGTGCCTTTCCGTGTGCATTCAGAATCTTGTTGCGTCATTCCAATTAAGGATTCCTGAAGTTCGCTGAAGCGGTCGCAATCAGTCGCACCAATTCACCTCCCTGTGTTCGAAAACAACTGTTCGTGGACCTGATCCCTCTGCGGAATTGGTTTCCTATCTTAACCCGCTCATTGATTATCAACCCATTGAATCGTTTGTTACAAAAAGCCGGTTCATGTTTTTGTAAACTTGGTACTGACCACCCAGTGTGAAATGCTTGCATCTACCAGTTTTCATGTTCTAACTGTTTTGTTTAAACTTCTGAAATGAACCAATGGCTCTAATTGCTCCTGCTATGTTTGTGAAGTAGTAGGTAAGATACCGCTTTCAATTTAACGGCACAAAACTGCAGAGGTTAGTGAACTGCCCTATTCTTGTCAGCTTTCTGTAAACATAAAGCCAGCAAACCGTTTGATTATTTGATTAAATTACCATCAAAGACCTGAACCAAGCTGCTCACTTCTGTTTTTGACGTGAGCTGTATGGAGGATGTGTACAGAACAGACATGTACAGAACAGTATCGACTTCATCCAAGTCATCTGTTATGGCGGAAATATCATCCAACTGAAAGCACAGTATCTGCTTACAGAGAAATATACTCCATTCATACTGATCCAACATTAGCTAAATGTCTAAGCCGTCATGTGGCGGATAGGAATGGTTTAGTTGCTTTCTAATTGTTCATTGGTGACTACATTTTTCTTCCGTTTTAACGAACACCTGATATTTAGTTTGACCGGGTATTTCTTTGAAAACTTCCGATAGTCAGTTTGTTCTAGAGTTCTTCTATAATCATGACCTTTCTTAAATATTGCAGTAGAACTTTTGCGTTTAAGTCCACAAATTTCAAGCGTGTTCACCTATGGAGCATGTTACCATCATTTTTTAAATAATAGGTTCCCAGACTGTCAACCAGCTTATCTGGCATGTTATTTGCACGATAAGTTGTACGATCGTGAAGGATGATAAAACAGTTCGACATATTCTGGTGGTTCACCAGTAAACTTAAAGTAGAGTTGACTCTGGCTTGATTATGACCGGTGACAGACGCAAGGTTGACATCTTAAGGTTCTCTTTGTTGTCTTAATTTGCTCTTTCTCTTCGTTGCCGACTTGATGTGGGTACTTTTATGACTTCGATAAGTTTACAAAATAGCAGCAATTCATACTTCTGTATTTTTATTTTTGTTTTAAAGTAGATTAGGGGAACCCGGTTGTCTTTTGAGTATGGATTTGGTCGACATTGCCCAAAACAACCCTGAACTAAGTATCTATCTTATATCAGACATCTTTAATAGAATGGTTAGATTCAACATTCGAAATCATTCCGCGCACTGTCTAGCTTAACATAAAAACAAACTTTATTGATATGACTGGTCGTGATCAGTTTTTTTGAAAGGTACTTTGCGACCAGATGAAGCAAAGTCATCATGCAGACTCAATTTTTATCGTGCTACACCAAGAGAGTGTCAAAGCTAATATCAGGCTCGGGAAAGTTTTGACCGTTTTTAGTCAGTGGGACAGAGCTCTCATATAGGTGCTATTTTGTTGCCTGGGTAATACTTATAACTCTGTTGTCAACGAATCTCGTTGATAGATAGATAGGTTTCATTACTTAGCCTTATTGTTATTACTATAATGATCATTATACCAGCCATGAGCCTGATTGGAAGGTACTGTGGCTCGGACCGCCGCTCACCTAAATAGTGACGTGGAATATCCTAGAAGAAAACGTTACTAAGAAGGTTGAAAATTATTAAAAGAAGACTAAGCGGAAGAACTAGAGATGGTAAGGATACAGGTACTTCATTGACTACGACACATCGCCATCTGAGATAGCGTTTCTAACCACTGGGTTGAGTGGTCTCGAGGACCCCACTTTGTTCAGTGGAGCAGTCAGGGTCTTTACATTTTGTGACCACGTTGTTGATTGACCACCATATGGTTTCACCGAACTGTTGATGGTCTCGGTATATAATGCCCGGTACTGTAAACGCTCAACTGGCATACGGAGTACGGAAACTAACCATCGGAGACTGTGCAACGTGAGCAGTTGACCAATTGATCACGGCGTGGTACCGCGATATGTAAGTTAGGGGCAAATGGAGCTTCCTCACGCACTTCGGCACAGAGTGTAATTATCTTTACTCACATTGTGGATTGCCGATGATACACAGTAAATACACCAAATGGCTGATCCCGTGACACTAATAAGTACTTTTGTATAGACCAAATGTGGTTGCTTAATGGTAAGCCAGTTGCTCGCATGGATTATGACAGCTGTATCTAGTAGCACCTGTTCGACCACCATAGTCGGTTTTATTTGAACAGGTCGACGAAGTGCACATGACTTCAAGTGGCGTTAAAATATTGAGTAGTGAAGGAGTAATGTCTATTTTCGAAGGTCGCCTTAAAAGGTATTAAGTGCTAGCCATGCAACCACTGAAGAAGACAAGCTGGATTACTGTACCAGACCGTTTAATTAGGACCAGACCTCCTAACTCTGCATACTGAGTGCTTATTTTTGTGTTAGGTCACATCAGTGTTTTGTCAGTGTTTGTTAACGCCATCACTACGCGAACAGTTGATTTAACTAAACATTTCAGTACGCATATTCTAGAAAAATTACGCTGCTCGTGAAGTTTGTTACACATCTACTATGTTTACTAAACGTTGTGGAGTCGACGGATGCTAAAGTTTCAATTTCGAAATCGCATTTGATACCTCTGTTTGAAACATTCTTTCGATCTCCTGTAATCGAACAATTTGAACCTTGTCTACTAAGAACGTGTTAAGGATTTGTCAAACAAGTGAGTGAGTTTTGTTTCTGTGAGATTTTCACATAGCCAGGATACAAGTTGGTTGCTTGCTAGCAAAGTCTGTGATTGGTTTAATTAGTTATCATTCATCGATAGCCACTGACCACTACACCGAGGTCAAGGAGTTTCACAGTAGGTAATTATCACTGTACATCTTATTTCAAACTAGATAATCCAGGCGATATTGGAAAACTTCCCTCCAAACTCCGACCACTCTTCTTCATTGTTTCACACTTAATATCTTTCCATGTACCAATAGGTTTGATATGGTCAGTTGTCACACCCTCCCAGACTATACTGCCCAGTTGTTCACCGTTTTCTTTGAAGCTCACAAACTTCTAGGTCATTCCTTCAAGCTGTGATCTGTGTGTAGAGGTAGCTCCCAGTCTGATCAACTTCAGTTCCGTTCACTGAAACACTTTGCAACTTGTGACCAAATTGACGGTAAAATGTCCCCAATTTATTCTCATTCCATGCATACATTTGTTGTTGCTTCTTCATAATACAACCTTTCCTAATGATGCCTCATCACGGTCAGGTTTATCTTTATTCCTACTTTACCAGGTTGGGGCGGTCCAACTGAAATTTAAACTTGCACATTCTGTGTTACAAACTGAAGTATTTGGACACCATATCTATTGTTCAGTGGACTTAGCTATCATAACAGTCTCAAAATAAATCAAATTTACAAGATCATCAGCATGGCGTAGTAGACTTCGAACCTTTCACCCGCCTAGCTTCATTGGCTCAAAGTTATCACAGACAATAGTATCTATCGAGAGGCAACTTGATACGTTACTTGATATAATTCGATGTAAAGTTTTAACTTAAAAGGTGGATGGGATAGATGTGCATGCCGTAGTTACATCAGTTTAGCAGCACTCGGTTATGGAACATTGAGAGGCAGTCTTAGATTCACAGACAAAAATGTGAAGAACCATTTTGTCGTCATCCTTAGGGTGGGTATGGCCCAGTTACCGTCGTACATCCTCATATCACTATCAGAAGGAAACGTTGTCCACTTTGGAGGGAACTGATGTAGAGAACAAGGATTCCAACTCATTAATCAGAAGTTGCTTATTCGCATTGAGATGAACTTACACTATGTTAAAACTTTCGCCTGAAAGAACATTTTTTTCGTATTCTTGAAGCTTCTGCCTTCTATGATTTCCTTCTTTTTAATGGCAAATATTAACATTTGAAGAGTGCATATATCTTTCATTTTATTAAAACAAATTTCCTGAGGATACTCTTAACCAAAGTATGATTCAGCTTCTCTTTACATCCTCCTAAAAAATAGGCCATTACCGGACATTAATTTACATTTAGAAAAATCAAGTAAATTCTGTTGAACGGAATTTCAATGTAGATTTGATAAGTATTTCTACACTTTTTCTACAACGTTTTGGAAAATGACCTTGCAATTTCCTGCGGATGGTACACTGTATTTGAACAGTGACTACAAACCCCCTGGTTCTACACATGATGTCGCGCTAGAGAATTATTGAAATGTGCATCAGCACATTTAGGCCGGGCTGTTCCCCTAGAATTTCGAGATCACAGTTTCTGGTTGATTCCCACTCAACTATTCGTTTCAGCCCATAAGGAATACAAGTCTTCGAACTGATGTCGAAGTGATGCAATATTTGCTTCTAGGGTTTGCTAACAAGTTTTCCTTTAACATTTTGGTACGCATTATTTAGTTATGATAAATTGTTTTGTAATGGTACGCTTTCCATTTCAAATTACACAGTTAACATGAGGCTTCATATCAGTGTGCCGCACAGTTGCAATTTCCAGATGGATAACGTTCGATTTACAAGCTACAATCAAAAATGTTATTTTCAAGTTCTTCCAATCAGTCAGCTATACCGTTTAATATATCTCAAGTATTCCAGTTACCGGATAAGGTTTCCATTATTGATTATACTTGATATCTTTACATAAAATACTTACACTTTTTACAGATCTGTTGTTGATTTTTGTTCTAAACGTGCTAACCACTGCTTTAGTGGTGAATCATGTATGCACGAAAGTCAGTATCATAATTTATGATCACGTCAAAGTAAGCTGAACACAAACTCAGCAAACGTTATTCAAAGGAAACTTAGAATATATATTGCCTTAGTTACCAGCACTTTTTGGGAAGACGACGGGAAGTAACCAAAGTGAAAAAGTAAGACATATTTCCGTTGACCGAAAACAAGCAACATTGGCATCCGTCGCCAGGCCACTTTTTGAAGCTGATGCTTTGTAGCACTGAAAGCTTAAATGAGATAAGTCCCAGAAAATGTCACTTAGTTTAGTGGGTGACTACAAGCCTTCATTTGGTGCAAGTTGCGTGCCAATTCCACATTCGAATCCAGCGGATTGGTGAATAATTACCAGAGTGGCGTAGTGGTTGAATTTCGCGGGGGACAAACGGTTGATTGATCGGCTGTTTTAACAGTTGCCCGGCGGACCCTGACTAAACAATTAGCTACAGAATCGGCAGCTGATGAACGTTGTAGTCAATACCCATTTTGTGAGTTATTTGTAACGTATACCTCGAACGCCCTGGAGTCCCTAGATCAGAGCACATGTTAACAGCACTTGCAAGCAGTGTGCAGAAACCCAATTTGTCTCAAGTTTTTGTATGATATTATAGTATTACAAGGTAAGATGACTAAGTAGCATACGTTTAATGTCCAAAAACAAAATCCTCAACAACGACTCAAGTCTTACTAAATTGATTTCACCTACTGTTATACCGTAACACATACCAAAAAAGAGTGCAGGGAAAGATGAAAATTCTTAATGAGGTTTGAAAAAATCTGCACCCATCCATCGGGATGAGTATAAGTAAGGGCTAAGCCGATCACAACAAAGTTTTCGTCCTGAAATGCACACATTGAATAATTCACACTATACTGATACTCATACTGATACTATACTGATACACTTTGCTAATACTAATTCACACTATACTGATTCCCTGCCTTTAGACAGTTCAAACTGATGGACTGGGTGGATTGTGATCATGTTAACCAGCAGTTGAATATAAGTCGGCAGCCCGCCGTTATTGTTGTTCTTGAAGATAGCGTTAACAAAGTTGAGGGATTAATCAATCTGGCGCCGATTCCCATTCGATCGTCGGAACATTGTCAGCTGATTAGATCACGTGCTGACTGATGTCAACGTCAAATAGCATTGGGTTTGCCCCCACGTGAAAAGACAACCATTTCGAATAGAGTGCGGCCCATTGTTTGTAAAAATATAGTCAAATAAAATGTCTTAAGCTTCTCTGACAAACAGTCCACGTGATGTGTGGTGATCATTTGCTTGGACTGCAACAAATGTTAACCAAAAACTGGGTCAAAATTTAACAACCATTCCTTCAAACTAACGGCACACTACAAACTAATTCTGCAATATTGTAAACTCTGTATAAGGTCAATTTGATGTGCAGAATGGGCGTTTTTACAGATGATATATTTGTAATAAACTATGCAGAGGAATATGTATCCTGACCTGAACTTATGAACGGGAAACGTTAAACATTCTTCGTCTGTGCCACTGTACTCGAGTTCATTGTAGGACGGTCAGTTGACCCACTTCTCAATACGTGTGTTAACTTGGTCGTCCAAATTTAGGCTAACGAGTACATCGGCTAGAGTTAAACATCAAACACAGTTGGTAAACTATAGCACAAACAAACTTCGAAGTTAATGCCCCGTTGTAAAAGAGACAGGAGGGAAATACTGCTTGAATTTGAAAAGTGGTATCAAACGTGAGTCGTACACAATTCACAACAGTGAAGGTCTTCGATTTCCTGTCAGAAGTCACGAAATCACGTGATAAAGGCACACTAGTTACAATCTAGGCAAAGATTGTAACTGTGCTTCTTCTTCCAAAAAGCAGCACCTGCATCAATCTAAAATAACTGCAAATGTAATTAGTCTAAACTGGTTTTGGTTTGTTTTGTTGGTGTTTACCTCCAAATGTAGGAAGCGGGTGACCAGAAGACACTCCACCTTGGATGATAAGTAACGCCCTTTGACCATGTAAGCACTTGTAGATCCTTGCACCCTGCTTAACTGAAACTTCTAAGTTGCTCCACTTTTTACTAGTTGGTATACTGCTTTTGTAACGTGCTGAAACATATCACACTCACCTATGCATTTGGAGGTAGGGTAGTCGAGCCAAGTGAATCCTTCAGGGCACACACAAAGGTGACTGCCGTTTGAATTCACGCACCTCGCACGTGGATCTGGACAGGCCGATTCTGACCCGAACAGCAGACATTCGTCTACATCTGAGTTTGTTTGACAAGAGAGAACGGCAAGATGTATGAACCTATGCAAGGTGATTAACCGGCTTTCAAATACAATATGTTTTGGCGAACAATTTACCTACAACGGACTTACCAAAATATTTAAATAGAACACGCACGACTGTGCGCACCGAGCAGGTGCCAGTTTAAATCATGATCAAATTAACGCAGGCCGATAAGTCCACAAATCTGGACGAACTTGTTCTGATTCCTTGTGTTTCACAAGATGTAAACTACCAGCAAGCTGGAATGTTCCACGCAGCCTATAAAACGTTAACCATTAGAACGACAATGTGCAAAGTGCTCCGTGCAATACTTTTATAGGTGAATACCGTTTTAGATTACTAATGAGTAGTCGGGGATTTGGTTAATTTCAAGTTGAACATCACCCACAATTGATCGCAGCTGTCGCATCTCCATAAACTTTCCAGTCGGCCCCTTTCCAAAAGAAGCACTAGACTCGAGTTTCACTCTCATTAGAGCTCGTCAGTAGTGCATATCATCGCCACTGCCGGGACTTGAACCACGAACATGCTGTTCATGAGGCAACCGTGTTTACCACTGCGCCATTGACCTCACGTTAGGCCCGACCGAATTATCACATGTGAACGCTCAACCACTTTCGCTTGTGAGTAATGATCAGGTTGCCCGATCGGTCGTGCCTAACGTGAGGTCAATGGCGCAGTGGTAAACACGGTTGCCTCATGAACAGCATGTCCGTGGTTGCCAAAATACAATCTAGTGGTTCTCGCGCAAAAAACATCATTGTTTAACTGTACTTCTGATGAGAGCAGTAACTTGGTATAACATTTAGAGATGATTGTTGAAGGCACATCTTTGAAAATAATGCTATCATCGGAACAGGCTATCCTTAAGGACAGGAGTAAGTGACAGCGAACGAGACTGTCTGCCACGGTTCAATAGATGACACCACTTTAGGATGTAGTATATAACTGTACAATCAGGCAAGAATGTATTCGACAATCTAATATACGGAAATGCTTACTATAATTCCTTTTGTTTCGTTATCTATAACTACTAAAACCTTTAGTGCAACGAACATGCACTAAGTACAGAAGATTAACTGAAATAATTATATGAAAACTCACCAACACATGTTTTCTCATCCAGGTTTTTGTAGCCACGCTTGCACAAACATTGATATGACCCCACGGTATTCAGACAGTACATATTTTCTTCACATGTGGCCAGATTTTGTTTACATTCATCGATATCTGCAAAGCACAGAAAAGATATGTGGTCAATCGTGTGCAAGAAGCAGAATAGAAAACTATCGGGTAACCAAATCGTGTTTGTTTTTAAGAGGCTAGACTAATTTATTCTTGAATAGTTTGTGCTTTAGAAAACAACAGTGTAGCGAACAAGCTCGTTTTTGGTTATTCATCATCAGGCTAATTACATAACAATTTATATGAAACAGAGTTGTCAGGGCGAAACAAACAAAAACAAGTAGCTAGTTTGAATGAGGTCAGACATATCATCAACATACACGGAAACATCGTTTTGGTACGATTACGTCATCATTATGACGCCACTGGAACCATGACGATTTGATCGGTCGTGGTGTGTGTGGTTGGCCATGGCAACTTCAACTCTTTTGTGCACATAAAGGTGGATTTCTTAATCGAATTCCAATCGCTTCGGCTGTGGCTAAAATTCGGAATCCGACGGCTTTTGAGTGATTGGCGTTGACTCGGTAAAATGGACGGAAACAGGAGTCCAGGTTGACAGTATGATGTATATCAACGAGGTGTTAAACAATTGCGCTCGTAATTGTCTAGGTGACTCAGCTGCTGATCCAGGCTGGATGGTGCTCACGGATACGTCCAGTTAAACGCCTGGTCGTGCGACCTACATAACTAGTTCCACAGGAACACGTGAATGAGTATACACAAAAAGAAGCCGCAGAAACGGGCATTTTATCTTTTAATCGTAAACACAAAGCTCGAGTAGAGTTGAAACAGACGCCTAATTCTGCAGCGTAGAATGTTCTTTTGATGAAAGTTTCAAGTCTCCTAGTGATTGTTTCAGCAACAGTATCCCCTTTTATTGCAAATCTGTTTTGCTAGACAGTTGACGGTGGGAAATACGTTGGAAAGTTCATTTAACGCTACCTCAGATTTACCCGGTTTTACAGAAACCTAACGAGTGATCAAGACGGGAATAAACTAATTTGAGTATTAAATCGTAACGTTGATATAAATCGATTGAATCTTGTCTTGACTGAGTGCAAACTTCATTACTTGATCAAAGTGTTAGTGGAACAATGGATTGCTAATCGAATTGTTCGTAAAATGTTTAAACCAAGGCTGGTTCATGATTTGTTCGTTTGAGTCCGGCCACCTTTGCCTGATAAGTCAATAAAATTAGAAACAGGTTTCTTCGAAGTGTCTGTCTGATTATGAATACCAGGATCCACCACATCAATGACTTGCCTATCTAATTCTATTAAAACTGGATAAAGTAGTTGGGACCAAAATTTCATGTAGCTCGGACTATACGAAAGTTTTCATTTGCAAATAACTGGTCCCACTGACCATCACCAAAGTTGTGTACAGTTGTTCCGACCTATTTATATCTTATCAGCATCAAGCACTTAGGACATTCGAGCCAACAACTCGTGAATAAGCGGCGAATTGTAGTCCAGACACTTGTTCACTAGACTACGGGGATTGCCTCATTTGGGTTTCAGGAATTCTTGTGATTTACTCTTCTCAGTTGTTGCGTTGTCTTTTGCTCGTAGGATGAAATAGATCAGCTCTTTTGCTGCTGGACTGCAAACTAACAACCTCGTCTGCGGTTGTTGTGAATGGTTGCTGGTCTGTAGGTCCACCAAAGAACGGTTGATCCATTTCGGTTTGTGAACGAGAGAAATCGCGATATCTAATGAAAGTAATTCACATATCGTCCTACAATGCTGATGGTCACGACCACGTGCTTTAGCGACTAAGTGTCAAGGTTACTATCTACCGCCTACCCACCATTAGCACGCTCGATTTTCTGCCATGCTTGATGTTGACGAGACCTAACCAGGTCGAAACAACTGTCCACCAGTTGGCTGGTGAGCACTGGGATCAACTATTTGATAAAGCCTTTCCCAGTCTCTTCTGAGGCTGTGGTAGATGTTTACTCATTTGCAGACCGACCACAGAATCTGACTGATCGAGTTCAACTTATAAGCAAGAAGAAGTGTGACAATTAAGGAAAGTAGGCTTTCATTTCGTTCTCTCGAGCTGCTACAGATTTATGCCTCAACAGCGTTGTAACTTCTGACGTGACAACCAGCTCTTCTGCACCACAAGCGTCTATTCTGTCCACCTCTCATTCCTCAACTATGTGTGTAGGCTATTCTCACCAGTAAACACCACAGTTCTGAGTAGTTCAAATGACGTTGTTTTCGGGGTAAATTCCTGCGACATTTTCACGCCGATGAAGTTGCAGCATAATCTGTGTGGCGTGATCGAGTGATCAAGCGCTCGTAACTTGCTTGTAAATACATCAGAACATGCGGATCTCTTGGTATTACGTGCCAAAGTAGATCGTTATCACAAGCTGACGAACGGAAACAGGAATAACATACTTCGAAGGTTTACATTTGCAGACAGCTATTAGTTAGATGTCTAAAAGCTTATTTGTGGGGGAACGTGCGCGTTGGGCTTTCTACATATATGGTGCCTTTACAAAAACCAGAAAATTACCATTTACTTCTTACGTTTCCGAGACACCCTATGGCTGCCACACAGCTTCCATTGATTGAAACTCAAATCATACCCGAGTGGTCAAATGGTACCCTTAAAATTTAATTATATCTTCTGAAGATCGGAAACTCCAAAACATATCCATAAAATTACTAGCTCCACCCAAGGTTACTATACAGACGCATTTCAACAATGCACTCATTCCATTCCAACTGAAAGTAAGTATGTTGACAAACACTGAGGGGTTAATTTCATTCTCACTTTCCGCGGCATTCTTGGTCTTTATGCAATCCTGTAACATTATCTACCGATAAGCGATCATGCCCAACCGTACAATTGTTTTATGATCGTCGACCTAGACAGAATGTTAGCTGAATACTAGTGAGCGTACAGCAGTATGCAACCTTCTGTTGTTAGACTTGCATATCACTGAACACAAAATGTTTCAATTAGGTTTTCAATTAAAAATTGCAGCTCACACACCTACTTATTATCGCTGTTGAATATGATGGTTTGACGCCGCACACTCTGCCTTTTGGTGTGCATAAGTCAATTTATTTAGTTAACTCATTATTCTGAACGACTGTGATAGGTGTAAACCAGTAATGTGAGCCAGAACTTTATCCAGTGAAACCAACCGGCAATGTCAAGACTCATACATGGATAATCTTAATAAGTGTAGTCATAAGTGGCGAGTAGAAGATCGCTGATCTAATAAATAGAAGCTTCACCCCAATGGCGTTCTCTTTTACTGTACAAGTCCAACCAGAGTAAAAGATCGACAACATGGAATACCACCTTGAGATTGGGTAGCAGCAAATAGTACAGCTAAACTGTTTAACTTAACAATCCTCGATTACTACGACATTATTATCTGTCATGTGGGATTGTAGCTCTCGTTGTACGGTCAGCCACCCTCTAGGAGGAGCGTTAGACTCGAGTTTTTTTTTTGTTGCAACTGGTCAGTGGCTCATGTCCATGCCGTCACCGGATGTTATACTAAAGTTCAAGTTCGTATGAGGTAACCGTATTGACCACCACGCCACTGACCTTACCCCAAACACTACCGAATTATGACGTTTGAAAGACGCTGGTACTGCCTTTCAAGAGGTGATTGACTGCTAAACCCATCCAAATGCGAACGTAGGGAGCAGTTGTGAGTAGTGTTCGACTCTCGTCAATAAAAACCTTCACTACCCATCCGTAATTCCGCGGAGGTTATAAAAGTTCGAAATCGTGTTTTGTTATATTCAGCACCACCCTTGTAAAATTTTAGTTGCCTGATGTGTGCAAAAAAACCTAATTAAAATCCGCCTGAAAACTACGGGAGAAAAATGAACCATATTATGAAATCAGTTTTAATATGTGAGAAACAAGGTGGGCAACTGGACTTTAATGTGAACATTATGACAGGTACATCCATTGGAAATGTAGATACTTACAGAATGAAAAGCAACGCACAGATTTATCGATTGAAGCTATGAGTCTCAGCCTGGTAAACTTGAGTACGACCGGAAACAAGAGTCCACAATAAAACAGGAAGTCGTCGGGTAGAAATGAAACTATTGTTGCCACTGTTGGTGATTCCCTTACTCAATCGATTTGCAACAATAGGCCTAGAACAAACTGGCAATGGAGCAGTATTCAACTTTCTTGCTGCCTGGTTGCTCACTAGACTCTCTGTATCTGTGTTCATCCCGATTCTGTATAATTAATGAAATGTATTGAATAGCCTGTATATGGGCGGATTGACTGTTTACGATAAAGAATCAGAGTGACATCAAAGATCTTCGGAACTTCCTTGGTCAACTCTTTCAAAGTCGTTATTGGTCAACATTGTTGGAACTTGACACGATTAGTCTTTAATTAAAGTTGAATTTGTAATTAGGCGCTTTCTTTTCTCTATGTAAAACGCAGAACAATAAACACATTGTTGCAAGTTTACCCTTGTCAAAATAAACTGAAACTTAACTCGTAACATCTTCGGTATCGCAACTTTTTGCAACTGTCAGGAAGTGGTTATATATTGCAAAGCAGTGAAACCACTGATGATACTAATTTACCGAACTTGGCATGGCTAAAGATGAAAAGAATGCTTCATGTCTGTGAAGCTGAGGAACAAATTCGAATCAAAGCCAAGCTAACCTGTACATGGACCAAACTGCCCTTGACGTTCAAATCCACTGGGACATTCGTTCATTTTGATGCACCGATAGCCACCCGGATGGTTCACACAGGTTTTCTCGGGTGGACATGGTTCGGATGCTTCTTCACACTCATTGATATCTGAATGAAGAACAAACCGGTAATAGTAAACTTACTATAATTTTGTAAATCAAATATTCCTTTTCGAAATGTACAAAAATGTGTCGTACTTTGAACTATGAAGAGCCGGGATGTGTATAGTTTGTCACCTTTTCACCACTCATTACCTATTATTTTTATGCGTGCTACTTTTATTGTACATGAAGTCTACGTACCGGTTAATTGAATGGATGCAACATATTATACTCGTGCGCCTTGTGTTCTGCTTCCGCGTGATCGTTGGTATCGCGGAGTAACCGTGGCAACTTCTATTTGAGCACTTTAGAGTAGCTGGATTAACTGGAACTTCTCTGTCATTCAACAGAAAACTTGATTCTACCTGAATCGGATCTAGTGTGATGGAATCTATTCTGAACAATTACTGTGAGTCACAGTACATATCTTTGTAACGCTGGTCGTTTACTTATTTCGTCATAATGCAGATGTAGTTTGAACCTAACCGAGTTCAGCTGGCGATTTTGAAATGTTTATTCCAACGGAATTCTCAGATGTTTCCTTCGATAACGAGCTTAGTCTTGTACATTATTGGGGCTACTCTGATAAACTCTGACGAACTTTAAAATACTGAACACAAGTGTGTCACGTTTATTGCATGACGATGTTTCACTGCTGTCCCCATGGTAATCGTAGGGAAGATGTAGTTTAAAATAGGGTATAGCAACGTAGGCTCCTATGTCCAGTCATGGTCCGTGTGAGTATGAAATAGTATGGCTTAACCATGCCCGGCATTGAAATCATGAACTAAAAGATAACACAATAACGATGTTAGAATAACAATTTTAAGGGGTATGATGGTAAAGATGTGGTGATCAATTTGGTCCTTTGCTTACACGGTAGAAGTTGATCATCTAATTATAGTGCATCGTGTGAGAACAATGGTAACTAAACAGACAAACTGATCTATTTACGACTTAGTTACGATAAAATTCTATAAATGGAAACGTGTAGAGGAAAAAATTCGATGCAGCGGACTGTCAACAGCCCTGTCTTTGTCTAATCGAAAAAATAATCGGTACTACAGTGCCTGTAGTGTGCATAAACTGGAAATGGACAACTTGCATTACTTTAGGCTACAAGCAAATTCTGTGGATTAGTCTTGGAGTAACTGCATACATTCTGTTGATGATGTAAGCAAGACCGTATATTTTTCTACACACCGCACAAAGCTGAACTACAACAAAGTTAATCAAGCTTTGAAATGGGTCAAAAATGACCTCATTAAAGCACACGGTTTAGGTGTGATCGATTTCTGAGAAATATCAATCAAGAAAGCTTTGTTGTAATTTGCAGCAGATTTTCTGCAAACTAGTCATGTGGTCAACCGTTCGGTCGTGCTAATTTTCTGGAAATTTCAAGTGACCAAAGCACCCTGTGAATTGTAAATATCCCATGTAGCACTTCATATACACGAAGAAAAGTGCTTTAGGTTCTACAGGTTTAGTAGGTTTATCACAGCTTATGTACATGGTGTTGACCTTGACACCATTCCTAATGAACAATAATTCAAGGTTAACGGGAAAGTACAGGTAGTTAACACGATTTTGTCGGTTGTCTGTCTGGCCTTATTTGGTGAAATGAGATATTTACTGCACGGTGATCCGTTTAATTACACACTCCATTCAAGAACGAGGTTAAGTCACAAACTGTCAATCACAACGGGATATCCGAAAAACCTATTGGTTGGCCGTAGCACAGAAGACAAAGCCCTGGTGACGATCAGCGCATTCATGATAAATCCGCAGTTTAAAGGTTCAATGTGCCTGCTACCAGTAATTTATTGTCTTGCTAAGTTCTGATTCTAACGTTTCTGTTGATACTGAAATCAGTATTTCGTCTCGGGTTATTTCAAGGTTTCTATTCATGGTTGATTGATGAAACATGACAGTCCATCTGTTCAGATGGGCGATAAAATCTATTCAAAGGAAAAAGACCAATACTGTGAACGGTGGTTGATACGCACGAATTCTTTTTAAGAGAAAATTAGCTGCCCTGTATGACAGAAACCTGCGTGGATCGTCGTGTTTAAGCTGAGAGTGGTACCGCAAAACCTCTTCGTTTTAAATAACATTTGTTCCACCATGTTTGTTTGTGAATTAGACAGAAGAGTGGATGTGGTCGAACCACTGTTGAACGATTACGTAGTGAAGATTATTCTGTTGGCCGAAAACACCTTGAGAGAAATTCCATAATTCGAACCCTGAAATACCCAGTGACAACACACCTATGGGTGAAAAAATGGATAGGTTGGTTTTAATAACTCAGTCCGCACAGGTCTCATACGCACATGCACAGTTGTAAGCAGAACAGATGGTCTGTCAGCATCGGTGAATCGACTCGAATCAAACATAGAAGAGAACACGTTTCTTGTTTTCGATCGGATGCACTTTTACAAACGTACACACGTCCCTCACTTTTGGTCATCGAGGTGGTCATTTACTCAACACCGCTCATTCTTCCATTAGTCTATTTTTGCAAGAGGGCGTCGCACTTGCCATCGTCCAGCCTGACTGGTTTCCATATCCGGAAAAATGAAGGTGTATTCAGAATGGACTCGTCCTAAATTGGGCAACATTTTTGTTGTGGGACAATTTCGTGTCGGCTGGTTAGAGCACTACCATTTTGAAGTAGTCTGTCTCTCTGTTCGGGCAATACTGACAACAAAAATGCATGCAGTATGTCCTAGTAGTTCAAATCAATGTTATTGTGATCCACGAAGAGCAACTCACTTTGTCCAGTCGATTAAATAAAAACTGATCCACGGATTAACTCATCATTCACTTGCATTGTAGATTTGTTCACGCTAGAGTTAAATCATTAAGCTTTGACTTTTTCCACACGTACTGTTCCATGTAACGTCACGCTTTACTGTCGCACAGACATGCTGCACTTTTAAGGATGTGTTCTTATGAGTGACCACTCACTTAGCATACATAAAATATTTTGGTTTTGTTGAGAGAGGCTCAGTCGGCGTTGTTTTTGTGAATTTTGATGAATACATTCATTCAGGAAAACAACACTTCAGTTAACTCAGCACACTTTCATCGAGCTTGGCACGCTGATCTTCGAAGACCAAAATTCGGCGATCAATTGCGCTGAGGAAGGCGGACTGATTAGACATGATTTCATCACGGTAGGTTAAGTGAAAGAGGATGGTTTTACACGACTGTCCAACCACCTCCTACCCCGCCTAAGAAGTTGTATGACCAATGGGACAGTTTTGTATTAGACACTTTCGCTGAGGAAATATACCTACATGAATCACACGGGAAGCCTTTTTGATACAACTCGGCCCAGGCATTCTTCAAAGATGCAGTATTTCAGTCTTGCCGACCGGATTCAGCATATTTAGACATTTCCGGCAATGCAGACCACTAAACTATACAAACCCGTTTTGCAACCAAACTCTCTACACACCTTCCTGTAAAGTCAACATGCAAAATACTTCCCAAACAGGAAGTTATTCAATCTACTACTTGGATGACCTAAAAAATGAACACAGTTTTGCTTCGTAAACATGTTGCCAGTCCGGACTGGTTTTCTATTTGTTTGTGAGGGCACCTGATTGCCTGCTCATCTGGACGGATCATATGATTAACTGTTGTTTGCCAGAGGATCGTTGAGTCTGGCGTCCGGAAAAATACGGCTGCGTGAACAAGTAGAGTTTGGTGGGGTTATCATCACATCCTTCCCTTTTTTGCCCTGGATTCGAAGCGAATGTTTGAGCTTCCCTACTGCCGATTTTCTCCAGACTTTACAATAGGCAGTTCTAGCTAAATTACTTAGCCAGATAGTTGAGAACTGACTACAATTGTCATACACTTATTTCAAGTTGTTAATCAAATCAACTTTGTCTTCTTGGTCGCAGCTTCACCGACCATGATCACGATGACTTTCAAACCATAAGAACTGACTACTATGTAATCGCTGTGAAGGCGCACTAGAGTGCATGCTGGATATCTCGGGTTTCGTTCTTGAATGTGACTATTTGGGAATTTGGACTGAACTAACGCTATTGTGACTTGGTACCTAGAAGTCCTTCAGCAGAAAAACAAAAACAAACAAGCCGTGTTGATCCCTAAGCTAACACACTTTCTACCTCATTGCGCCTCTCAGCTTAATCCCGAACCAAGGTAAGACAGTGGATGTAACGCTGTTCTGAATACCGTGCGTCCTGGACGCGATTAGTCATTATTTGACTCTGCTGTAGATCTAGGTAGGCTGGCATCACTCAAGCATGCATGTAATCATACCACTGCATAAAAGCAAATTATGGATGAAGTAACACTGATCACTTTTCTGCTTTCTGTTTTCTGTTCATCTGAACGTGTGATTCTTTAGCATTGTGTGACGATTATGTAATCGTGACTACAGACTACAAAGGTGGTCACTGTAAGTCATACCTTCTTTTGCAGAGTCCTCAGTACATTAGGACACTACAAACAGTCGATAATAGGTCACGTCTGTTTTTCGTAAGTTATACAAGTGCTTTGGTTATCCAGTGTATTGCCTTCATGTCACATGGCCTCCATGAAGTTACAGTGACTCACCACAGAGAAAACGACGCAACGAATGAAACTTACTGCGCCCCCTAATAACCAAACATATTTTGGCATGTCTTTTGCGTTTGTCTACCTATCAATTTGAAGGTACTTGTACATGTTGGTTATCATTCTGTCAAGGGGACTGGAAATGTTACCGATGGTTGTGACAAATAAAGCGGTGATGTTTTAATGGTGGCACCATGTCTATATTGGATTCAGACTGCGTTTCAGACTGACAAGATGAATAGGATCAATGACGAAGTATATTTATATAGGATCAACCAAGTACGCTCTCGTCCATACCAACTACAATTATACAGGCAAGCAGAATGGTTGCTCAAGGCAAGTTAGCTCATGGTGTATTGTGACGATCAATTCAGAATGAAAGCGGGATGGTTTACGGGAAGGCTGAGTTGTATATGTAATTGTTATCTCAACTGACAAGATACCAAGTCGAAGCTGTCGCAGTCGGTTGTGTAAGAATGTGTCCAAAACTGTAGTAATAATGCAAACTTCCAGATACCAGGTGAAGTAACCAAAATTATAGGAAAAGCTATGATCCACTTCTTTATTTGGACTTAACTTGAAAACGACGTGTCCACCCAGTGTCCAACCGAGACCAAGCTAAAAATTAAGTACCAAAGCCGACTTTATCCAGGGGGTGGATCGGCAATCGTCTCATGAAGTGTGTAGACTACTACCTTTTGTGATACCGTCGACATAACCACTGATGCAATTAACCATGCAAGAATGCATAGATCAAGGAGATTCACTATTTGCAAACATAAGCTATCTACACTAATGTGACTGAACGAGAGATCACGTTTTTATGAATAGCATTCTTTGGAGAAGAGAAACCGGTGGAGAGTTATCTTCTTTCTCTCTGAAAGCTTTGGGGTTTTCAAAAACCACTGACTTGTAATTGTTTTGTGGCCGACTGTGACGTTCATGATCGTTTCTGCACCTAAGGATAACTGAGATGAAGTATGTATTTGCGAACCCGACTGATGTGATTAAATTATGCTGACCTGTCCACTGTATTCAGATCTATGCGCAGTTATGGTTTAGAAAGTAATTTTGATTATCCCCACCAGCGTTCTTCTGATTTTTAATCTGTCCAAATTTTGATGGTAATAAGATGTATCGTTTCGGAGCTATCAACACCACAACACACAGTGCTTCAAGCGTAAATTTTCTTGTTCTACCTAGACAAACACTTACTGGCAGGAACCGTAAGCCATTTTCACAGTAAGTGATGTGAAATCTAGCAGTTGACGTCAGTTACGAACTTATTTCCATTCTGAAGCGTAGAGTGTTAGATGTAACCCAGACTGCAGACTGTGAAGATGTAATTTTACAAACACAGCAGCAAAAAAACTGAGGAAATAAAATAGTCATATTTATTTGACCCATTTCAGAAAGTCGTACAAACAACCACCTCCCAGAGATCAGGACTTTCCAGTTTAATGTAAAAATAGCGTATCGTGAGCGAACACCAAAAAATCCTCTCGATTCTCTCTGAGTACGTCGCCTGGGCCCTATTTCTGTTAGATACCGCTTTAGAACGACTGGTGGTGCACCTCGATGATCTAGTCTCTATGGGCGGCCGGGCTGACTGCGCTGACGAGATCAATTGTGGTGATGGCGATACCGTTTTCACTGAGAAAACCAGCACGCACTTCAAAGTACGCGTTTTTGAACACAAGAGGCATATATGGATTTCTTCAACAAATACAAACTAACTTCATAATCTAGAGTAAGGTTC
Organism: Paragonimus heterotremus; assembly: GCA_013368495.1. Taxonomy (NCBI): domain Eukaryota; kingdom Metazoa; phylum Platyhelminthes; class Trematoda; order Plagiorchiida; family Troglotrematidae; genus Paragonimus; species Paragonimus heterotremus. The sequence continues at coordinate 55,628 of LUCH01000271.1, read as the reverse complement.
GGCCATCACGCTGCATGCAATCACAATGTATTTTGATCAAGCTTGACTGATTCATAACGGTCTACCTTCCCCTGTGGAGTGATGAAATGCTGATGTCCCTACCATTCACACCCAAAATGTATGCATTAAATACAATGACAGCAAACCCCCGCCTGCAGTTTGGCGTGGATAGATAAATAACACCAGACACAGACGCGCTTTATCTTCATCAGTGTCACCTTACTTGATGGGCAGAGGATTTGACTAGTCCGTTTAGACACACCATGGGGTGACCTAACAATGGCAAACCCCACGTGACCTCGGTTTCTTTTTTCAAATGATCTCGATTACCACATGATGGAGGAGGGTCACCCAAAGTGGTTTAAACGTTGAACGTTACAATATACTAGTAACATTGTATCTTATAAATT
>LUCH01000271.1:31827-55118 GCA_013368495.1 Paragonimus heterotremus | reverse complement strand
TATCTTATAAATTTCTCATAGGGGTTATAATTTGAAATCGCTTTCATACTATACATTTAACTGATGAATTCTAACAATCATGAAGTCAAACGTGAAAGTTCCGATCTGTCTGAAAGTGACAGCCATGGAACATTACATTGTTACTAAACGTACATACGCAAGCAATAGTCTGTTTTACAGCATTGTCCAAATTCTAACAAAAACCCACCTTCACAAGTGCCATTGACGTTTTTCCAGCCCTTTTCACAGACACAAGATTTGGTTTCATACTGGAAACTGTAGAAACGGTGAGAAAAAAATACATCGTAACACTCGAGATCGAGATGTGTGCCAGAAATGTCAAACCATGAAAGTGTTCAATACCCTTAAACAGTGATGTTTTGCTGTACAGAGTAATTTATCATGTTATTTATATAAATATATTATACCTTTATATATAAAGCGTCGCAGTAAGCAGCACAATACTATCTGTTAATACAATTCTCGTGGACACAGGAAAAATAGATTCAGACGGATTCAGAATCGCAACGGGATATCAAAATTTCGCTTGTTTGTTCACGGCGTATTGCACCATTACATAGTAAGTTCTTATTGCCCCGTTTGTAGGAAACTGTTGATATCCGTTTCTCCTTAATATCTTTACAGAACGCATGGCTAGTTACAGCAAGTTTAATACATTTTAATACAACATGTTGTCCAGAATATATTCTATCAATCAACTGGGGGAAAAACTTACCAAATGCATTTTCACATTCAACGGAGTGATAACACTATCACAGCCTGATTTGTGTATCCACAAAATAGTAAGCAAACCCAGAAGTTAGCGTTGCACACGAAACGATCAGGAAACCGGTAGGAAACATTTATCAAATGAAGAAAGTTTACAAAGCTATCACGCAAATTTCTCGTCGTGAACTTGAATTTACGTTCGATATGAACCAGGTATTTCACATTTTTTTTACCTAAGTAACCCGGGTGACACCACCTATTGTCGGTCGACTGGAAGCAATGTAGTTGAGTTTAAACAAACTGTTAGAGTGGATGTGAAATCTTTTTCGGACTTTTGGAGCAACAGCTTTGTCAGTCTGGTGGAAACGAGAAAATCCTGACTGACCATAAAGCGTTCTTTGGTATTGTTTTGGCGCTGGGACTTGCTGACAAAGCTGTACAGTTCGGAATTTAGTTCATAGCCCAAATCATAGAATGCCCTACTAACGAAATTCAATGAGTCTAAACTTCAGCTTATCGATATGTATACAAATTAGGCTATTGATTAGCACCGCGGCTATCCTCAGATAAATTAATCAGGCAACCTTCCTAATAACGTTAGGATGTAGTCAGTGAGTGCAAACAAGGAACTGTTAGTCGAATACCACCGATACAACATCATAGACTTAGGCACACTTCGTTGCAAAACGTATTTTCTTGTTGTTGTTAACAACGGTTCATTTTCTGCATTCACTGACCAAAACCTAACGTCATTAGGAAGATTGCTTGATTCAATAATCTGGGGATGACCGAGGTGTTGGTCATTAAAATTAATCCGTATACATGCCTTAAACAACACCAGACCACCTTTTGCACCATTTCATGAGTAGTTCCATGAAACAAGGTACTTCTGGCATATAGCGTTGTGTTGCGAGGATTTTTGTCGGGCTATGAAAGTAATGTATCCGAATCAAGTCATGAAGTGTTGTAAGAACCTAGAGCGATGAATAGTAAGACGATGCACAGGGTTGTGGCGAAATATATCGTGCTTGATAGTGTCACTTTCATAGTCTCAGTCAACTGTCGACAAAAGACAATGTCAGATGCAAAAGTTAGTTTGGAGGCTAGAATATGTTAATAAATGTGAATGACAAGTACCTATATAATTATGAAAAGCCTCACAAATAAGCGACTAACACTCATAAAAACATAGTCAGTTCACAATTTGTCCATACAGCACTTTAACTTAACCAGTTCTGAGGACCTGGTGGCTTTCTTCATGCAAACTTCCGCGCAGGTGTTAGCACAATAGGAGTTATGTTTCCCACAGGTCCACTGAAAAACGAATGACTTACATTTGGGTTGGTCCACAAGGAGAGGGCACACAGGTGTAAGATCCATTCGTGTTCACACACATCTCTTCACGACCACAGTTGAACAACTTTTCCGCGCATTCATCAATGTCTATAATAGAATAAATGGTGGTAACCCCATTCAACAAACATAGGGATGAATGTCTTCACGGTGGAGGTAACACACACACACACCACTTCATGCGCGAGCACAGACAATTGACAACATGATTTCTCTAATCGACTACTCACCTTCACATTCGGTTCCATTCGCGTTGATTCTGGTCCCGTAATCACAATTGATTTTAGGTTCACATACAAAATAGCCCCAGTGGTTCACGCAGCGCTCCCATGGCTTGCATTTTGTGCCTTCTTCACATTCGTTCACATCTGATTCACACAAGATGAATGATAGCGTTTCGATCGAAACGTAAGCATTATGAACACATCGATTGTGGATTCTGTATACAGTGCATTTGTTTAAATCACATAATCTGGTAGATGTGAAGATTGGTTGACAAGGTATTCAGTTTGGTGCACTTTATTACAACGTACATGTTTCGGTTAAGGTCATTTCTATATTGACCTTGATTGTTTACGCTTGTCAATCAAACTAACCAGCGCAGGAGCTTTGAACAGCTTTGAAAGACCTCAACCGTCTAAACCGATCCTGAATAAATGCGATTGAACACGTGATTTGATCAGTGTGAGAGTGTTTATTTCTAGCGGATATTTACGTTTCAAACAAGTCGTAAATGCTTAAGCTCAAATCGTACAGATTGTTGATTGGCGTAAGAACAAAAAGGATCACAGAACAAAATGGTTCAGTAATATATTTGTCATTAAAAGGATGGCTGTGATTGGTCTTACAAAGTAAAATTAACCAGGCAATTAATGATTGAATAACTCAATAATTTTACGGTCATTGACAAGTGGTAGGAAATTCTAGATGATGTAAACCCGAGGTCACTCACAACTGTGCACAGCCTTCATATTCACTTAGGCTTTTCAGTCACCCTTTTCAAACGGAAACATTAGACTCAAGTTACAGTTCTGTTTGGAATGCATAACCTTCCGGTAAAATGCGGTTAATCATTAATTTAACAAAACTTTTATGTGTTCTACTTTCCCTTGGAATTTTGTAATACATTTCAAATTTACGTGATTTACCCTCGAATTTGGAAAGGATACAATTTTCTGAACGTGCAATATTAGTCAGTAAAATATGGGGCAATATGTAGTTTACACCTATCCTGCAATGCAACAGAATTTGTCCCAAGAATAGCCACAATAAAAATGATGCAGATATTGTGGGTAACCGTTTTGTGCAAGTAGAATATCACTCCTATTTCGTAACAGCGTTTTATTTAGACACTTTCCAGATAGCCCAACCAAGCTATGCATATTAGGCTAACTTTTTATCCCTAAAGCGGATTAATAACTGATTTACGCTCCCCTTAGGATAGAATCTCATTTCTGGCTCTGAAATGTTTATGACGAGATGGTTAACCGCTATCTAGCTGATTCGAAATGATGGTTCGTACTTAGCATAAATATGATAACATTTCTACTGACATAACTTCCATATTAATCATCACCGCTTGCAAGTTTGAGTACTATTTTCAGTGTGGTTTGCGACTTTTACCCGACTGACAAGTTTTCTCTTTTTAAGAGATTAGGACAAACGAACACAAGTATAGGTTAAAATGGGATGTTTTGTGATCCTGCGTGAAATAATCAGTAGGCTGACACAAATTAGCTCATTTAACTGAATGAATGAGTTTTGCCTCTCTTCAAATATCTGCTCTACTGTGTCTGCAGAGTTCTAGAAAAATCTGCCATATTAAATGTTTTTGAACTAACCTATTTCAGTTCGATTGTTCAACCTAGTGCGATTGCTTGGTTGGTTCATTCAGTTTCTTCAGTGTCCGATGAACCCAGAAAGGACATGTGATATTGTTTTTGTGACCTTCGTGACAGTGGCTCTCAAGACGAGATTATAACTTGTTTTATTCTTTCCTGTTTTTAGTTCTCATATTGTGTGATGTGTATCTCTCGGGTAATTTCTAATGTATGTGCACATAAGAAAACACTTATGCTGCTGACATAGTGATAATGTCAACGATCAGGATTCATTTCTACTGAATTGGCCCACAAACGAATAGAACGGTCTGACAGCAATCGTCATTACCTAGTGAAAAAATTTCCAAACGTTGTTTGACTCTAGGTACTCGCGAAAGAGTGGTACATTTATACATACTGCAACCGAATATCTACCGGACGGACCTATATATGAACTTCCCCGTCTGTTAAAAGTCGCATATTTGTAATTCCTGATGGATTTTCTTGGTTCTAGCATGCCAGTGATATTCCGTCATAAATTTGTCTCTATACTTTTTGCGGTAGCTTAACATAACCATCATGCTTTTTTTTCAACGTGGTAAATGATTAGTTATGAGCTATGTGATGCCACCCCGGCCTTACGTTTCTCCAGATTTGGGATTCAGACCTTCAGCAAAGTCTTCATTACCGTACTCTACTCGCTCGCGTACGTCATCATCACAAGCAGACACTGTTACCTTACTGGTCGACTATGTAGTTTTCAGTTATCAGAATGGCCGGAATAATCATGTCAGCAGGCTTCCGGATGACTCGTCTCATGAGATTCAGGACGTGTTCACCACAAGAAGTGCCATCAGGCAGTATGAGACTGTGAATTATGGGAGTTAGATTTTTGGGTGAAATCCTTATCAATAAATGTTCTTGAGATTTTTTAACTGTTTAGATATACCCAGAGATTTAGTCAGAAGTCAAGGCGTGTCGAACAAGCTCGTTTTTCGTGTATCAATAAAATGAAGATGAAATTAGTTGTCAAGTCAGAATTTTGTGGAACCTAATACAGTTTGAGTCTAGTGTCCTTAATCCCCAAATGACACTAGACTCACATTGCACTAGGCTCCACAAAATCCTAACTCAACAACTAATGTCATGTTCATTGTGTTCTATACGGCATGAAGATGACACATCGACAACGAGCTGGTTCGCCACGTTTTGGCTTTGATGAAATTTTCTTGACTGCAGTCAGTGTAATTTTTGCTTACATATTTGATATAATCACAACTCTCGCTGGTTAAAGATCTATTATTATCCACTAGGTGATTAATTTGCCTGGCTGATGTTTTTTTTGAATATTTCTTCTACTAAGCAGCCCTACTCAGCAAATCAACCCCTAACTTAAGTTTGTTTGGTGAAACCAACAAACATATTTATCTGATTTAGGTTTCGCCATTACACCCTTAATAAACTGATTCATTTATCGGTCATAGGCAGTGTTTTACAGCTCCAGGGGGACATTTCTATACTGTACAGTAATTTTGTGGCATGTATTGTAAACTGCACGATGCCAACAAAGATTTGTGGAGTATAACATGGCGAACGCTACACTAGATAAAGGGGATCCACTGGTAAATTGGTTTGAGGGATTCAGTTAGATTCCCAACAGTGGCGTTAACACAAATACTGCACCAACTAAGTTATATAGGCGTCGCCAGTGGACTGGTATGTCTAATTTTGTACATGGATTTTTACGGAAGACCACCATGTTTAGGTTATTCTATCCGTACTTATAAATAAATAAATGCTCTGCATATAACTGAATTTCAATGAACCTTCACATTACTTCCTTTAACGTTCTTCAGCATAGTGGCAGACCTGTCAAGACGCACGTTAATACAGAGAAGTCCTAAACTCCTAGTTGCAGAATACTTTCTAACCTTTTTAGGCTCTTATACGGTTAGCCAGTACTTAAATTTTATCTAATGCGTCCATGATTTACGGTAAAAGTGATTCGATAACCCGTCAAAAAGACGACATAGATTTCTTGCCTCTCCTAATGGAATTCTCGCAAGAGTGATGCAAACAGTTGTTGTTGCTGGTTTAAACCTTGGCGACAGATGGGTACGTCAATGTGATGGTTGCTGAATCACACAGTTTAAATTCAGTCAACTCCCACTGATTCGAATTAAGTTGAGGCCTAAATTCTTTCCTTCACAGATCTCTTCAAACTTAATCACTTAGTACCGTTGTGACCGCGAAAGATGCTTGGTCTGCGAAGTTTTTTATTACATAAAATCCCCTACAGGCTGTATGAAAACATAGGACAACGAACGCGTACACCCATTTGAACGGCTAACGTATATTCACACATAGTGAGCAGCAGTGTATTGTCCTGGTGGTACCTCCCCATAGCGTGTACACATTGTTCTAATAGTCACTTCTGGTCCATCGATTTCCTGGCGTTGAAACCAGTTCAGTAGTTTCCGAATTTTCGCACCATACTACTCATAAGCGAAGATGCCGGTTATGCAACAGTATTAATCGGCTGAAATTTGAACGTGATCCGTACATATATGAAGGTGCAGTAAGTGTTAGTTATTTTTTGCTTACAACATATACGGATGTGAGACAGCACTGTTTTTGAGCAATACTTTTGCGAAGGGACTTTGCCTCTTTGTTAAAGGGGACTAGTATTTATCGCATTCACCGAAGAGAGGCAAATGTGCGGCAGTTTGTTTTTAGAGAGAGAAATGCTTACTACTCCACCCTTGGTCCGCCACATTTACCTATTTCAAGCTTTCATCAACAGCCTTTTTTCTCCAAACCCATTTAGAACAACCAGTCATGTTGTCATGCAGACTGCTGTAATATAATTAGTGTCTACCCGGTGTCAGAAATTCCCAACGATTTCTTCCAAGTTTATAATAAATGACGCATGCAGTATTACACAGTATCAAAAATTGCTTCTTTAAATAGTCTGTTGTGAACGAACAAGCTATAATTGCTTCTTACACCAAGCAAAACCCGTTAAAAAAAATAAAGTTCACATACTACGCAGGATCTCACCGTCACACGCCCCAGTTGTCGCGTTGAATACGTATCCGGGTGAACATGGGACGCAATTCCCATGTTTATCGCGCCTTAAAGTCAAACAGAGTGAGAGGGAGGGAGAAGGTTATCAGTTAAACTGTAAAATTTTCATTTGTATGGTGCAGATGACAGCTAAGGACGTAGACGTCAACAATAGCAAAAGTAATAAGGACAGCAATGGAAAAGACAATTTACATGAACTGTTCTTCGTGGAAACGTAAGCGTAACACATTTGTGTGAAAACGGTCAGTCTTTAGATTCATTATGTGCAAAATTTTCAAAATGTACAGTAGAGAATTAATGCTCACTAACTGTTGCTCAGAGGTACTAGATTATTACTAAAACATCAAACTGCATTAAAACACAACACATACTTCCTGGTACAATGCCAGTATTACAGAGGTTATCGGTAATGCCTTTAAGCTTCATAGTGCTATAGAGTTTTGAGGAACACAGAGGAATTTTTTGGTAAAAGTCAGTTGTTGTTTAGATGAACAGTCTACTTCCAACTTTATTTTAATATGAGAAACGTCACCTGTTTGTTCTATCCGACATCAAAATGGATTGACAAGAAATAGAGTTCACTTGACAATCAGTTTTATACAGGATTGATTCGGTGGCTGCAATATAAATATCAATAGGATACCTTCTTGTATGATTTTAAGGATTTTCCACCGTAATAGTCTCAGCTACCACAGCTCGATATATACAAGTGACAACCATACTTCACTTGAAGGACCGGCCTGTCTTGGGTACTTCTAGCTTTTCCTAGACAGTGTAGTCAAAACATTTTCCATGTCGTTTTACTAAGCATAACATAATTCAGGTGAATTGCAGCTACCATTACAAAACGTAACAGGATAATCACAGCCATTTTTGATCACATTTCCAAAGGTTGGAAACTGACTATTTTGTGAAGATCACGAAATTCCACTGCATAACAAAATGTGCCTACCTGTGCCATCTAAGATTCTATTTCACGATACACTATCATTATTTGGCGCAGACCATTAAGGTGACCCGCATCATGACAGATTTGATGAGAGCAGCCTTGAGTAAGTTAAGGAAAAGCGGAACTTAACTGAAAAATGGCCTAATATTCTTCATCTGTAATAAGGTTGATTGTGGCAGTTGTGATCAGAACACCGAACACATAAAGGTAACCTGAAAGGTGCATGTAACCAGCTCATTTTTAGGAGAGTTGAGTCACACCTTAATGGGATGTCGAATGACAGAATGGACTCGACCAGGCAGCGATGGACGAATCAAACGTAAATTCAACTGCATCCCTACCACCTGAATGTACAAGTTAGGCTTCTTTTTAGCTCATACATTTTCATTAAGTAAGAGATGAAATCATGGTTGTCTTACAGTGAGCAGAACCACATGAAAGAGACTATTATTGGGATATACAGAGGACAACTACTAATCCGTATTTTGTGTAGAATACATAAGACTTCACATTCGAACGTTAAATGAACTTTCATTGAAGTGGTCGCAATATTTGCTTGATATGACCAGTGTAGTTCGCGAAAGGCACAAATGAACTGGGTAGTATTTCAATTGAAATAGATTCAGTTATCTGACATTGATAACTGTCTTCAGTGAATCAAGTTGTTTGGACAGTAGCTTTTTCAGAAAGATTCACAGGACATATGTGTTCAATGAAACATGCTTGTTACAGTTTCTCTCTCAGTAAGCTGTTACTTATGCGCTGTCGAAATTAACTTATCAGTTAGAGTCTGTTGGTGCAAGCAAGAAAAGCGTCGTATATTCACTATACCGGCCTAACCTTCAACAGGCACCTGTTCCGATTCCGCAAAGATTGTCTTCAGCGGCAGTCTCATTGACCTTCTGAGGCTGACCTAACATTCAAACGCCAACATACTTAACAGCTTTTCAGCCGAAGAAAATCAGCTGAGTAGTGTGTTGATTGTTTGATCACGACCAAATGACTCCGAAAGACTGATGTTAACATGGTCCGTTCAATTAGGGTAACGCATTTCAGTACAAGATGAGTTCAATCATGTGGAGTTCAATTTATTTCAGCAACTTGAAGAATACCAGTCACTTACGGATGTTGCATCCTGGCAGAACCCCCTGGACTAACGTCCTGTCCGTCTCGGTTAATCATGTGCTGAGATACTCATGACCGAGGATGCAAAATATTTAATTGGCATTCGAGTGAAGGAGGTGTGGGGGACGCTTATTAGATGACACTGACGGACAAGATGTCCAGATCGAGCCATGTGGGTACAGGTATGGGAGGTGCTGGACACATCATGGTGGTTGTGAAAGTTAGGTGTGAAGAGGTATGGTCCCAAGGAGTAGTGCAACAGAACCGGGTTTTCGTCAACTCAATGAACGTTCTATGGAAACGTCGGTCGATTCCACCTGGGTTTGTGTATGACGGCTACCCTCGATTAGTTCATCATATGCAAAATAAAAGCTTTAGAAAAGACGTCGAATATTACTTGGCCGGATAATGAATAGATATAGAGACAGCCTTTCTTGTCCGAGGATAGTAGATTACTAATTTCCATGTTCTTGATGGTGGTTGGTGTAACGTTAGCATTACCACGGACAGGTTCCAAAAGTGTGTTTCGCTCGTTGACAACCGGCCGTGTCGCTTTGGCGGATGGGATGATTTTTTTGACGGGCAGTTTGGTTGACCTCAACTGGACCAGAACGAATATGGGGCTGCGCTAGTGAGGTATTACTTTCCAGACGGTTTCCTGTCAGAGGCTCTAGTGCTCAGTTTGTTAAAGCATACCAGGTCTGATGGTCTAGACCTCAACTCCCTCTTTTGCAAAAATGACGGAAACAAACTAATATCAGAACTGATAGCATTCTTTCAGATGCTTCTGGAAATCGAAGAGGCACCTCGTGGTCAGTGCTTACCAACAATGGCTCTCTCGTTTTCAAAAAGAAGATCCAACGTCTACGCGATGGGCACAGAGTCATTGACCTTGTATCTGTCACACTCGGATCACTAGTTAGTTTAACACTGTACTGAGTCGAGTCAAGTAGATTGTTGACTCGGGTGACGTGGTAGTTCATCAATGTGTATTTCGAAGAAATCGAAATGCATGACTAGTCGAATAAATAACACAAACTTATAGTCTGTAATGGTTGGGTCATACGCCTCGGTTGTCAGGCTATGGTTTACCACGTCGGACGTTGCTTCAGAAGATAGCCAACAAGTTGGTAAGCTATGGTAAGGTCAAACAAAGCTGTGGTTACGAAATAGACAGAATTTGACGGTTTCACTCAATAGGGTTGGTAGGGGTCGCCTATCCGGTTAGGGACTTTGTGAACACTCAATTCACAAGTTCGAAAAGCTAGTCAAGATGGTAGCTTGCCCAGGTAAGTGAGATACTTTCACTCAGAATGTTTCTATGTATTGGTTTTAGACCTATTTTTCCCAATTTTATGTACTTCTTTCGACGGTGTTCTTAGTTTGGAATATTCCACATCACTATCAAGTTAAACGACGGGTAGAACCATAGTACCCTCATCGATCAGGTTCATGACCACCATAAAGAAACAAATGACACTTCACTTTGAAAGAACATGTATGTCAGATGTTATTCCGAAGGTTTGTCGCTTGTGATGTTTGCTTATCCGTATACGATATGTGGACTCGTTCGGAAAATTCTGCATCACTACCTGCAAACGTTGGAACGCAACTAATCTGGCATCTTTACATTGCTAGGGAACCATGTGTTTGAGTTGCATTGTGTCCAAAATACCCGATGTGCTTTATGGTAGTCCAAACCCTTACTATCACAAACGTTCGGTGTCGAAAGTTGCTCCATAAGACGAGGGGATGACTCAGTTTACACCTCTTTCAGTAGTTCTTCGTGCGGCAGGTTAGGTAGCTTCAGAATTTCATCACTCTACATGGGGACTTTCCTTTGGCTGTGTCACTGCGTCGGGTTCATTGGGAACATCATTTAAAATACTGCACCACTTGCAACCAACCCCTAATTCTGGTGACACATATGGACATTTTTGATTCATCACAGATTGGTGAGATTAAAAGACGGTGACAGCTCTTGAGTAACACGGGCTGAAGAAAAACAAGTTTATTCTGAAGCCTAATAGGAGATACACATTTCCCTCCATATCAGCTTGATTCTGAGGACCAAATACGATGGAGTACTTGAAGGTTGTTTCTGCCGTTTTGCTTGAAGTTGGATGCCCTCATCAGAAGTTATTACTGACTTTTTATCGCTGACATACCATTCCTTATAACTGTGCTTGATGCACGTGAATGTACTTCAGCAGACCTGTACCAGGTTTACAAGACGCTACGTATAGAATAAAAATGTATTCTGTTAGCCTCTCCGGTGTACACATAGGTATTGCTAATATTCATGGGCTGATAGTCTAACAGATGATAGATTTCGACTTTTTCCATGAAGATTATCACTCTGAGATTCATTTTGCCTGGTTGGACCTGATGCATCAAAACACGGACAAAGCAGGTCATTAGGACGTGTTGGTGAGGGCATGATCATAAGCAGACGTAAACATAAACTACTAAATATCCCGAAGATAGCGAAACTCCAAGGCAGAAGTTAACGAATACAACTGTGGATGGAACAGCGTATATGCTTCCATTTCACGGCCAATATCACGGGCCTGCTACGGTCTTAACTTTAATATGCAACGGTCAGGTGACCCGCCATTTGGCACCCTGAACCCATGCCAACCAATGCCATCATTCGTTGAAAATCACATTCGGCACAGTCTAACTGATTTTAGTTGGATCACGTAATTGAGGATTTCAGTGTCAGTGTCTATGCCTCGAAATCCTCACATCGGTCCTGACCAAACCGAATCAACTGTGACCAGCTGTTGAGGTGTGGAGATCAGAAAGCTTCAGACGTTATGACCAACAAACCAGTTGCAGACACGAAAGTTGTGTGAACTTACGTCCAACGGGCTGGCAGGGCTAAACACAGAATGTTCAAAATGGACACGAAAAATGCAGCCACTGGAATGGGCGGACTATTCCTGAGAACTATGATAACAAATCCATAAGCCCCCGGACTGAAATCGCGAACTACCCCAGTTTTCAACATCTCCGCCCTGCGACAGAGTTTGGACAATGAGGTTAAGCGTCTTTGAGGAATAACGCTTAGATCTACCCGATTTTCTCATCTCGGTAGGTTTTCAAAATAACTACAGCCCAATCAGTAGTCGACAGCAAAATATTTCTAACGGAGTTACCAACTTGCGCGACTCAGTACATAACAGATGAATGATGTGGACTGTGATTGCTGTTCTAGTGAAGCTCGTGCTTGACATTGGTTTGAGAGCACAACCATAGCACCGTGTGGTCAGTGCACGAAAAAATTATCACTTTAGTGAAAAAGCGCTGGAGGCCTACCAAAATAGATGCCTTTGCTCAGGATTGTACCTACGGTTGCCTGTCATTCATTTCCTCCTGAGAAATTTTGAGGTTAGTTTGAGATGATTTTGTCGTAAGCCTAAGTAACCATGTATGACGGCAGTGTTACTGTTCATAACAAAAAAGGCATACAAATAATAAGGTCCTTGATACTTTATAATTTCAGAGAAATGTTATCAGCGCTCTCAAATAGAGTCAGCCAGTTTCCTTGCACCTACCTGGCCTTACCAGGACACTGCTGATCCACGCATTTGTGTCCTCCACGCACGTTGATGCACAGCATGCCCGGACCGCATATGAACGGGTCAGCTTTACATTCGTTCACATCTATACAGAATAAGGAGAATGATAATGAAAAATTACCAGTACACGACGAATAATCTTGCAAGACTAAAGTGGAGTAATTTCGCATTAGTGATCGATGTTTGCAAACTGGTGAAGTTTTGTTGTAAACTAATGACTTCACGATGAAATTGGGTTAAGGCGTTCGGGCAACCCGATCATTACTCACAAGCAAAAGTGGTTGAGTGTTCACATATGATAATTTGATCGCGTCCAATGTGAGGTCAGTAGCGCAGTGGTCAACACGGTTGCCTCATGAAAGTATGGCCGGAGTTCTAGCCCCGGCCGTGGCAAGGATATTCACTACTGACGAACTCTAATGAAAGGGAAACTCGAGTCTAGTGCTTCTATTCGAAAGGGGCCGACTAGAATGTCTATGGGAATGCAACAGCTGCGATCAATTGTGGGTGATGTTCAATCTAAGTGAAAATAGGTGTCGTTGATTACTAGTTTATAAATAACTGAACCAAAGAAAGAGATCAGGTGTATTCGTTTGATAATTTCGGAAAGCTCTCAGCAATTTTGGTTAGAAATTCACTTAAGTATCATCCAGTGCTGATACAGATATCAAGGACAGAATAAGGCGGAATGTTCAACCACTCTGAAACCTCACCCATTTTACCACCACAAAGAGAAGAAGTATACTGAGGAATGTGAGTGACAGAGTTTATCCCGATCATCCACGGAGTAAAAACGACGACGTAGACAAAGACACAATAAATGTCCGAAAGTACAAAAACTATGAACGAATGGGTCAGTTTATCAAAATGTATTGGTCATTTTCGAAGAGCTTATGAACTATTTTCATGGACATTAAGTAGGTCGACATTGTGTGAGCAATATTGTCTTCTTGAATGCGAACAAAGTTGATATAATGTTGCGTAATAATACGATCACTGAAATAACGAGTTGCCGGAATGACATTTGGGCCGGATATGTTCAGCGGTAGAGGAGGTCCTACTTCTTGTTTTCTGTTGTGTGTCAGTCTTGTTAAAACACTTGCTAAATGCCCATGCACATGTCGAAGTAAGCCTCGGTTTCTTCTATCTACGTAGGCATCATAGCAACTGGGAGTGAACTGACATACGACACTAAAGACGGTTATTTCCAGCACCACTGATTGAGATTGTAACGTCTCCTTAGCGTGTTGATGGTAGCTAAATTGGTAGTGTGATATGTATTCTGTGACGCACAACAGTGACTAGATGGCCTTTTTTACTGACGGTTTGAGGAATACTTTTCACTGGAAGACAATCACGTCTTCACCTTAGATATTTTTGTGTTGCAGTGAATGTCAGCAGTTGTTTTGCAGGCAGCTATTTGCTGGCAGAGTAGAGTGAATACGATCTTGTTTCTCGCTCTGGCATTCACCCACATCTACTCAACTGGCACATGGACTAAGCCATAATTGTAATGAACTGGCAGATAAGCTTCGGCCTAAAGTACTTCGGAATAACTTGTGCACTTTAGAGCGTTGTTCGATCTCACTGTTATAATGTTGTGCAAAAATGAGAAAAGTCTCATGGTAACACTTCATAGCCAACCTAGAGATAGGGACGTTACTGAACGTGGCAGGTATAGGAAACGTAGAAACAGTTCGCAGTATTGATAGCCAAGATAGCCGATACGACAATTATTGTTTCATCTCCCAACAGTCTCATTATCTGTTGGTAAAGGACCCCGACATCATATCTACCACTTTGCCAATCTCTTAGCATGCAGTAACGTTGAAAGAAATCTGATTGTTTCCCATGTGCGCAAGGATTAGGTCTCTGTTGCATATTGAAGGAATTATTATCAAGTCATTTCTACAAACTCTAGGAAATTAATGAGATCCACGGACTTTCTACCGAAAGGACACGTTTAAGTAGGTCACCGTTGACCATGAAGTTTTAAGATGAAGGTAAGGAGGGAAGTCAACAATTGTAATACCCTAATCTCTTGTACACAGACACTTACGTCACGTAAATTACTGTCAACATTTGTAGAGTTTCTGTCCCAAGTTGGTTGCTTCAAGGATTGGCTTAATGTGCTCATCTGATGTCCCTTCAGTATACTGTGGCTTGTTGTAAGCAAAGTTATTTGTGTAAATTTGATTGCTTCTAACGGGAAACTCAAACTTCTGTTTGCGATGAACAATTGTTTTGTACTATTTGCGAATCACAGGTTTAAAGCATCACTGCATTTCTGGTGTTCACATTCGTCACAAACAGCAAATGTCAAACAATAAGCGGCAAGTTAGTCAATGGACAGTTTGAACCACCCCGTGTTTCCGGATGTTTTCCACAGCGGAAGATCTGATTTATGTTAGGCCGAGGTTAGTTTGCATTAATCGAACAGAAAACAACACCGTTCAAATGTTCATGGAACTAGATAAACAAGTGACATGTAAACAAAGACAAAAGAAATATGGTTATTTTTAAAGGTCCCACTGGGTGGATCTGACAAGAACATAACCTATTTTGAAAAGCTAGAGATAAATGTGTTAAGTGATGAGATAAGTTCAAAAGTTGTAAACAATTTGTGAAGCTTGTAGAAGTCCACAAACCAAAGAGTTCGTCTTCCGATCTTTTAGATTTATAAGTGAGTCAAGAATGAAATAACGAAGAAGGTACCACGTTTCGACTCGTTCCAAATTTCGGGTTGTTGACCTTTTATTCCAAGAAGACGAGGCGGCTTCTATGTTACTCCCACTCGTACAAGTCATGCCAATTGAGTTCTGGATGATTAACACGCCAGTGATGGATTGGTTGAACAGCTGTCTCTCTAGTTTTATTGACTAGCCACGTACTCGTCGTCTATAGTAAAATGTCAAAATTTTATTCATTGCTCTTAAACAAGCAGATTGAACCATTCCATTTTCAGTAACCGGAAGCTCTACCACAAACTCTTATACACAGATTCACTCGCTTTGTCAGTACACCATTTTGTAGGTTTGAGGCCAAGTACTTTCTGCACTGTGTAAATATATCAGATCAGTGAAAGTGTGACGAGGTTCCTGAACCAGCGAGGTCACTGTACCAGGACGACAGAGGGAGGATTCTTAACTTCAGAAATGGTTGCCGGTTAGAGCTATTGTCTGGTGCTCTGTATCAAATTGCCCACCTTTACTACCCTACCAGCGGATTGTTAGTACCCTGTCAGAAAGCGCAGGATAGTTCAAGTCGGTTTCATGTGAGATTTCTCAAGAGTTCCAACAACTTATCCAAGCCGACGGCCAGCACTCATAGAAGAACGTTCACATCGTTTCCGCAAAGCTTAATTTATTAGTCTCTGCTTACCTCTGTGACATTTCTGTCAGCCGATCAACCTATTAATTCTGCGCATGGACAAGATTGTTGCGGAGGAACTGTTCCTACCTCATGTTCTAGACTGATCCGGTTTCGGTGAATCACCAACTAATTACGTTTATACCAAAGGTCAACTTAGTGAATTCATACTAAAAGGTTATGTACGTGTGTTCTGATGGTCTGTATGCCGAAAAAGCTTTACCTGGAGCGAGGTGGCACTATTAAAGATTTCTGGCTCAAGGGTTTGTAATGGGCACCAGATCAACGAGAAACGTGACTCACCACAGAGGTCGTGCTACTGAATAATGGTGCCATCACCAAGGTTAGAATACATTAATTAGATGGTGGCTAAACAATACAAAAACAAAATCATCCGGCGTTACGGTATCCGTACGTAATAATTTGTTTACTGCTTGTATGAATTCGATAAGCGGTGGTCATCTGATTAATCTTATTCACAAGCAGGCTGTGTGGATGCCCCCAAGGTGGAAATCACTCAAATTTATCTCAGTTGTCGCATTCCCATAGACATTCTAGTCGGCCCCTTTCGAAAAGAAGCACTAGACTCGAGATTCGCCCTCATTAGAGCTCGTCAACAGTGCACATCCTTGCCGCTGCCGAGACTAGAATTCTGGCCACGTCTTCGTGAGGCAACCGTGTTGACCACTGTGGATGCTGTCCGAACAAAGTACTGATGAGTGTTAATCGGGTTGACACAAGGATATATGAGGCCATTTGTGTCTTTATTAGGTGGCTAAAAAAACGCACAACTTAGTGCACTTTTCAAACGGACACATTGTGCGCATAGTCACTGAAACGGCATCCGCTTATCGTGATCACAAGTCCTGTTTGAACTCAGGAACCCAGTGCATCGCACGTAATAAATTATTTTTCGTGCTCAGAGCCGAACCGTTGTGAAGGCAAGTATTAAAGTCTGTGCAGTACTGTATGTAAGATAGTGAACTTTCGCGGATATAACTATGTCATCCGAGTGATTTTGTTAGGAAGAAAACATGCGTCGACATTAACAACTGTCTGTGGTTAATTACCACTTGAACAGACAAAAAAACTCAGCAGCTTTAAACATTCTTGTGATTAAAAATTACGTGTTATTCAGCGTGTGTGAACGGCGGCACAATGCATTCTCAGAGTTTTACTGTTACTGGTGCTTGTCAGCAAGAGGCTTGTAAGAATATCATGGAAGTCTGTTTAGTGGCTTAGTAACACAAACAGATACCTTCCCCCACTGGTAGTTCTGTCCAGGTTACATTTGGGCCATATACAGAGAATTAAGCTTGATGGTCGTGCGCATATTGTTTATGACAAGTTGGTCAATAGGCTGAGCACGATTAAAAATGGCACAGTAATGTGCAGCACAACACAGCTCACGTGGCACAATCTGACATCAATGTTTGTCCCAATGTTGCTGCTAACGATGATTGCACCTCGCTTTTTATTCATCCTAAACATCACGAATTCAGCCACGGGCACATCAAGTTATGCAACACGAGCCTGTGTACAATCATTTGTTCATCCCCATTCTCCTTACACATTTAGCCCTAGCCAAACTGGTTCTGAAAACATTTAGAACCAGCCTTATCTGACAAACAATGTAAAGTAAAATTCTGCTTGCCACCAACTATTTCACTAAGGTGCGCCCAAACATGCTACACTGAACATCAAACGGAAGAGTGTAAACAGCAGATGGTTTGTGCACGTTTAAACCGCTGGACATAGAGAGGTGTCGCTTTACACCTTCAGGGAATCAGTTCTGATAATATCAGGTTCCCTATACTTTAAGAAAGTTCATTTGAGATCCGATGATATCCATCCATAATTAATTGAATCGCAAATACCTAGATAATTAGTTGTGACCTACTGAGCTAACATGCATTTAAACATCACTGCTCAAAACATTGACTGACATCGAATTTGTTGTCGTTTTTAGGTGCGCTCATAGACGTACCTGCAATTTCTTAAGCAATTTTTCGGCATTTTTTGGATTTTTCTTTAAAAATGTGTTTGTAGAATTGTTGCGAGGCTTTTTTAAAGTCACCTGACTGGATGCACTCTAATCGCGGGAGTGTCACTACGCAGACAAGCAGACGTTTTTGTTTTTATACACCTCGGAGATGTACACTGGACGTTTCATCCTGTGTATGTTTTTTATTGTCTTTCATGTATTTACAGAACGTATGAAAAATCGAAAGTACTTGTACATTCCGACAGTTGAAGGTTTTTTTGAACAGCTGGAAATCAGGCGGAAAACTGACTATTTTAAAAAAACTTGCCTTCACAGTGTTGCGTTTTCGGATTGAGTACATAACCGAATCCACAGGGAACCTGACGAACACACTGATAGGACCCGATGATATTACGACACTGTTGGCCACTTCGACAAGGATTTCGAGGCTGGTTACATTCGTTGATATCTTGGATACAAGTAAACAGAAGTTTGCTGAGTTTAACACACGAGCAACTTAGAAACAACAGAGAAAAAGGAAATGAAACTGATTTTTATGTAAACTTGAAGAACTCCGTGTTATATCAATGATGTGTGAAGAACATTTACTCTCACTTTAGTATAAATTGAGGATGTTTTGCAAGTTAGCCTGGAAATATTAATTGCCTCATTATTTATTTCGAAATCAAATTACTGGCCCAACAGTCAATTCATAATGCTTTATATTATGAGGGTAACATGAAGTATACGCAACCAACTTTTGATTTCTAACCCAAACGGTATCCTCAACTATAACAGCTCAAGTGGGGAAAATTGAACTGACTGCAGTCCTGAGTCCCGGTTGTCCATTAGGGAGACAGCTTTGTGGTCAAGAAAGTGCCTAGTAAAAATCAAACAAGTGACCAAAAATCTCCTGGATATATGCACTTTATCCTAGCGAGGGTATAGGAAGGCTCCTCCAAGCTAACCAGAGGAGAATCATCCGATATATACATATATATATAAATGTATATATACTCAACGTTGAAAGTCGCTTAACATCGTGCAGGAATGAGTTCCGCGTGAATCAACAAATGTAGGATGAATAACTCAACGATCTCTTCATTGTGATGCTCAGCATAATTATTGCCTGTAAATTTATATATTTCTCATTTGCACCAATGCTGCCCTGGATAACTAGAAATTCCAATACTTCCAATACTTTAGATAAGACCCAATTGTGAAAAGTCAGGCCTTCGGCTGGATTCGAACCAGCGACAGAAACACCATGCCTCTACGTGGCAAGCGCTCTACCGGCTGAGATACGAAGCGACGCCAGGAGCTCGGAAATTTCACATCTGGACTCGGTTACCCACCCGTTCCACTATCTCATATGGAATCCACCAAATGATTCAGGGGCTGGACTGCTCCCGGGGGGATTTCTCAAGCAGTTCACGCTGGAATCCACCAACGCCACTAATACTGCTTAAACTCTGTATGTGCAAAAAGTAAGATTGCATCATGAGCCACTGACGAATCTTCGAGAAAGGTTTGTACTTTTGTAGGAACTTCAAGATATTTGTAGCACATGAATATGTACAATATATTATAAACTTATTATCCCATATCTTTACTCTCCGTAGTCCATTAATCCAAACTTGATGGCATGATGATACACGTGACATTAAGTACTGGTGTTAGCCCGATACGCAGTCGGGGTGTGGTAGCAAAAGAACACACTGTTCACGGGTGACTCGGATGAGGGTTGTAATATTCCAGTTGATCACCATATAAGTGAGGGACAATCTGTACTATAAATTTTCGAGACACTCACTCAGTCCAATCACACTGATTAATAAATGAGAACTTTGATTCAATAGGTTTCACCATTAGTTGCTGATATGATTGAATGTCAGCAGATTCAACAAAATATTTCTCATTCATTTTTTTCCGTATTATCTGTCTCCAGCATTATAAACAATCCAACTCAGCTCTAGTCGATCAACAAGAAAACAAGAAAGCTCAAAAATCTTTTCGTCTCCTGTAAACATCATTGAACCAGGGAACATATAAGTCAGTCTGATTTCAAGCAGAGACAGCAAAGTGCAATTTATCTTCCAGATATACAACAGCTATTTTGTGACAAGACCACTTTTGTGTGGAAAGTTGCTACTTTGTGTCTTCACAGTAAAAATCTAGAGTGGTATATGCAAGACCTTTGACAATGTACCTCAAAGGTTTGTGAGCATCATTTACACTTCACTGTAAGCTGTGTGTCCAAGTAAACACTCTTGACCAATTCCTGACTTTTTCACTTCCAGCCAATGACCCCAGAACTTCTCGGTCACATTGAAATCCTGGCCTCTATACATATTTCTGAGGAAGGTCTTCAAGCACTAACGAGCAGTTTGGAATTTCGGTTAAAACGAACTGAACAAATTTGTTTGATAGCACGTTTTTCATTCTGGTAGTCCTTACAGTCCCGTGTTTCGAGGAGAGATCGGAGGACTAGTTTCGCTTGCTGATCACAGCTCTCCAGCACCATTTGCTCTGCCATACCCGGATGTTAGATCCTTGTCTAATGGTTTGTAACAAAACTGTGCTAACCCCTGTGTCGTCCATCTCAGCCTGATCGCGACCCTGTATGGTTTTGAAGTTGACTAAGCTAACAGAGACACGTCCCCCAGGGCGAGCGACCGTATAGTTCGGGGTCTCTTGAGGAACTGGCACACTAGGGAACTTTATGTGAACCGTGAAGATTGCGATAAAACACGAGCGGTGATCACTTCGAATCTACTATAGATTTAACGGTTACGGATATTCCTCCATATGACCATAAAACCGCTAATATCCCAAGCAGTAGTCTCATGGAGCATTTGCAGTATGACAGAATACAACAAGATAGTTTGCTTCTGTTATGCAGCCGACGATAATACACGTATGAATAAATTCCCGTACATTATCAAGCAAATCATGTTATTACTGAACTTGTAAATATAGTCACTAACTACGTCTAAAAGGTTGAACCATTTCGTCCAGTCTTACCGAACACGACTGTTGAAAGTATATTTTCCAGTATGACCTCCAGATTGATGTTGCAAATGGTGTTCAAGGGAAGCTGGGCATGCCAATCTGAACCTATTAATATTCATGTTCAAGCGTTACACCTGGGCTAGAAACGGTACACAGTTTCCAGTGTTTTCTTACTTGATGTTTTTCACATTTGGATAGAAACGATCTCTTTAAGTAAATAAGCAACCAGTTGTTTGAGTGAGAAAGCTATTGCAATTAAAAAGTTTTCAGTGCGTTACATGTGTTTCAGGTTTACAACAAAACAATCTGTGCTAGGTACTCAACAAAGCGGTACAGTTTCAACCGAAACCCTTATCTATCCACTTTTGTAAACATTAAAGTCGTACATGCTTCCAAGCACACTGTTCGTCAGATGTGTGTAGTGACGTCGGTGAACATAGTAAGAGAGATCAATTAAACCGAACGGTATCACAGTTAATCGCATAGCTACCGAAAAATGTCTCGATCGGTAGACGAAGCACACCGAAAAGGCTGCTCGATAAAACAGTGTCTATATGCGATCACGAACTACACAGTGAATAGTTTTGTCAGTTCGTTCTTCCTTTCTTACTATCAATCGTTAAGTGTTAGCCAGAACTCGTAAACCCGGAAGACAAATCTTTAGAAGTATTATTTGTCCGTTGCCGACTGATAACACTTGACTTACGTGGATCAGAACAGTAACATTTCTGCTGGAATGTTCTCTGACCAAAGTGAACCCATCACACTTGTGTACGCATGTTCAGTGTATTATTTTACTGGTGAACAAGAACAACAAGATAGAACAAACGAGGGAAACTGTTTATTTTGAAGCCCGTGTGATGGGCGAAAATGCATTCACACCTGGTTGTTGTCACCGGCATTTATGTTTGTGTATCAATTAGCTGCGCAACTTACCAGTAGGACATCTGGTAGCAAAACATTCATAAAAATGTGGACACTTAAATTAGTCTACGGTTACTTAACCGACGTGCTTATTCTCTGAGGTTTCTAACGAAACAAGCTTGGCTGCATTGAGTTCAACAAAGCCATTTGTGATCGTCGAAAGCAAATCCTCAATTCATTAGCATTTGCTATACAATCACATCTCGTGCTTTCTGTAATGGTAAGAATGAATTTACCTTCGATAATCTCACCATTTTTATTCACGTACATGAACTGGGCCTACTGAGCTTCTTACTGTATTTCTCCATTTTCATCTGTAATTATATAACTTACCAGATTTTTATGCAGTTTAAACCTTTCCATCTATACACATTCGATCTTTTTGTCCACTTCTATTGTCTTCAATATTCACCGTCAACATCAGTCCGAACTTCACGTCAAGGAAGCTTGCCAGGAACGGTTACGCTCATTCGTCAGTGATAGCCAGCTGCTAATTGGTACGGATAGTTAATTACATCCAAATTAACCACTTGAACGAGTCAGCTCTAATTGCTGGTGTTATGCAAGTTATTAATATTATTTTGGAGCCGTCTTAATCCGATGTACGGACAGTCTCTTAATAATGCGACTGCCAGATTTTGCAAACATTCTTTACTTATACAGACAAAAGATTACATTTGCGGCACGTATTACAGTTAGCAACAGGTCAAAAGATCAACACCGTGCAACAATCCAGTACTGTCGCATCTTATATAAGTCTACGGATTTCCCAACCCGAAGTGGACTATGGTATATAGGAAAGCTTGTGGCCTCAAACTGTCAAGACATACTGATGTATGCCGTTTATTGAGGAACACGGGAACCACTGTGAAATCGTAATGTAAGCTACTTGGTAGAACCTGTTAACTTCTTTTTTACTGCATACACACATCTACTTTCGTACATTTTTTTCAGCTAGCAAACTTTTCGATGTTTTCACTAAGGAACAGATGAGCACTGTATGCAGACCAACTAATTGCACCAGTGTTCTTTTACGCAAGTTAATTTGTATCACTGGCAGCATGTGATGAAGTGTTCAAATTTAAGAACCCTAGCTTCGCGTGGCTGCGGGAAATGATAATAGATTAAGGCCACATAGGACAGCGCACACGACTTTCCTCCTCAACAGACAATCTACCATAGCCTAGAAATTTACTGACCTCTGTAAGAGGGCACCGACCCTAAAATAGCTTGTATTTTTCGACTCGGATAATTCAGTTCCATCCATTAAACACATTAAAGTCACTCTTCCAAAACACTGAAGAGTGTAGCCTTTATTTCATCCGTTCACGTTACGATGTTCCGTGACCACAATT
>LUCH01000271.1:0-31727 GCA_013368495.1 Paragonimus heterotremus | reverse complement strand
ACAAGCAAAAGAATAGGTTTTGTTAGTGCATGTAATTACGAAGTTCCCGTGTTGGAGGTATACAGTATTTTTTTAGCGGTTTTAACGTGAACGAATGGATGCTATATATATATATATATATATATATATATATATATAGACAGCCTCATAGTTCCGCAAAAATATGAATTCGCAGTGAAATGTAACACAGTATTATGGATTTTGGCGTCCATCTTTTTTATTTACTGAAGCACACGTATTTTACGCATAAGCTGTGAACCCAATCGTATGCTAATTATCGTCTGAATACATTTTAGCCGCGGTAAGCTCAGTTTACGTTGTTCTGTGGGAGCAGTTAGCAAAGTTTATGGAGTTCTGGAGGGACGGTATGATAGTGTTCACTGAAATGCCATTCAGATGTGGGGATGCCGGAAAGTGTGCAGGTTGATCTTATTGAATAGATCATTTATCTTCTACTCTTCCAGCTTTGTCCAATGCAACAGAACAAATCAGTTCTAACCAAATCTAGTTAGCCTCGATTCATTAGCCGAACACATATAAACGTCACAATAAACCAAACATCACAAGACTTAACGATAATTGTGGTCACGGAACATCGTAACGTGAACGGATGAAATAAAGGCTACACTCTTCAGTGTTTTGGAAGAGTGACTTTAATGTGTTTAATGGATGGAACTGAATTATCCGAGTCGAAAAATACAAGCTATTTTAGGGTCGGTGCCCTCTTACAGAGGTCAGTAAATTTCTAGGCTATGGTAGATTGTCTGTTGAGGAGGAAAGTCGTGTGCGCTGTCCTATGTGGCCTTAATCTATTATCATTTCCCGCAGCCACGCGAAGCTAGGGTTCTTAAATTTGAACACTTCATCACATGCTGCCAGTGATACAAATTAACTTGCGTAAAAGAACACTGGTGCAATTAGTTGGTCTGCATACAGTGCTCATCTGTTCCTTAGTGAAAACATCGAAAAGTTTGCTAGCTGAAAAAAATGTACGAAAGTAGATGTGTGTATGCAGTAAAAAAGAAGTTAACAGGTTCTACCAAGTAGCTTACATTACGATTTCACAGTGGTTCCCGTGTTCCTCAATAAACGGCATACATCAGTATGTCTTGACAGTTTGAGGCCACAAGCTTTCCTATATACCATAGTCCACTTCGGGTTGGGAAATCCGTTCGTTCACGTTAAAACCGCTAAAAAAATACTGTATACCTCCAACACGGGAACTTCGTAATTACATGCACTAACAAAACCTATTCTTTTGCTTGTATAAGTAAACGGGATCTGTAAGAACCCGTGTCCGCGCAGTTGAAATTCAGACTGAAGGTCGCGAAGCGTTTCCACTAAGTCATGTGAATAGTATGTGTCGAAATCCCTACGAAATCAGAACTGTACGGCCTCAATGGTTGTCTTGAAGTAATCTTCTAAATGTGATTATACGTTACTCACTCAGCTTTCTGAACACATTTTATCTTGGAAAAGAATTTCTGGTCCTGTGTTAGGGTCACTTGATACCAGTCATGAGAATGCTTACCGGTTTGGTTTCCTACGTTATTGATAATCTCTGTAATTTTTATGATCGGAAAACTTCAGACGTTCCAAAAACTTTAGGTTTTCAACTTATCGGTAGTGTGAGGTGCACTCTGATTAACAGTTTAGAAGAGACAAACGATCGATTGTTCTCATGCCTTGTGTGCTAACTAACACCCGGTTACTTTGGATAACTTATCATACGGATCTATGCTGACTAGGGTCGAATTATGAGAAATACAAGAAATACTGGGTTGTGTAATCCTTAGGCTGAAACTGCAATTTGGATTACTACAGTAAAAATGCTCCGTTTTTTTACAAATGATAATATAAGAGAGCCGGAAGTAAAACATTTCGCACCAATCAGGTTTTTGTTTTCAATTTTAATTTTCTTATTTAGTCCTGTCCACAAGAAGAGTCGGAATGAAATTTTCTTGTATCATTTCTTCGCATCTTACCAGCATCCATTATCTATAGCTTAGATCGGCTGAAACAACCATGTGTGTTGTGAGTCAGCATTTATTTATAAACATGGATACGTGCCACTAGTGTACTCCACGCTGAGCTACAACCAAGCTTAACCATTATATTTGTAGTGTGCTGACCAAAACATATTTGAAATTCTAAACCTACAACCAACCGTAAGAAACCATTAATTATTACTAAGTGGTACTTACGACTACTTACCAGTAAATGCTGAACAACTGAAGAATATGTCATTAACAAACTGCATAGTTGGACTAATAGAAACAGTTCCTGATGTGATTTTAAGTAAGCAACTGTTTTTATTCTAATATTCCATTTAAGATCTACTGTGTACCTGCATATATGTATATGTATTCATATGGTCAAATCTATTCTATGGAAAAAAAACAAATACACTGTAAACAGAAGCAACCAGCTGTCAAGCGTAGGAATGTTTTGTATCAAACCAAATGTATTTCCTTAATTCCACATCAAACCATAAAATTCTAGATTGAAAGTGAATCATAATATCTCTTTTTCCAATGTGCACTAAATAAACAACGTAAGCTGGTTCGACTGAAAAACGGGAAATAACCTCATTAGTAATCTATTCAACAACAAGTAACAAGATGGACTTGATTAATTGTGTTAATTTTCTATATCGATTCAGAATTGTTCCCAGCCAATGCAGCCTCTTCATCATTTCGGATAAATATTCTGGGTGTTCAGCTCACCAAAATTTAAATGTTATACATGTGGTAATCAAAAATACCCTATTGGTTTTAGCCTGATTTTTTTGGATAGAAATGATTCGACATAGTGAGCCAGCGATTAGCATTAATTGGAGATCGAACTGGCTTATCTATCGAAGATAAACGGAAATATGTTTTCTATCTTTAAAGCTATTAAAGCGATGTATGGTCATTTAAGTACATTGTCGACTATATTTGTTTGTCTTCATCCAAATGGTCTCAAAGGATAAGTGGTAGATGTAAAAATTAAGATAATTTTTCCGATGGAATAAGCAACTCAGTGAATAATTACGGTACTTAATGAACACCAGTAAACCACTTCGAAAACAATCATATGGCAGACTGTTTCTTTCCGAGGTTCATATGAATGACAAATTTTCGTGGCGCCACCACCGCCTTCCTGAATTATGGTTTCTACTGAGCTATGCCCCGTTACTGGCAACCTTTATGTACACTGAGGTTTTCGAGAGATTATCTGTTTTCAACTAAACTATCATTACCTGGCGAACATCGGATTAACCGCAACATATCCCATTGTTGCGATCAAACATATTGTAATTTGCTGGTTAGAAC
This sequence comes from Paragonimus heterotremus, assembly GCA_013368495.1. Taxonomy (NCBI): domain Eukaryota; kingdom Metazoa; phylum Platyhelminthes; class Trematoda; order Plagiorchiida; family Troglotrematidae; genus Paragonimus; species Paragonimus heterotremus. The sequence goes on along the minus strand of LUCH01000271.1, from coordinate 28,410 downwards.
AAATCCGAAAAACGATCAACGTTATACATGGTGTTTAATGTGGAACCTTGTGCGCCTAAGTATAATAAGTTACTTTATCGTGATATTGTTTGTGAAACGGAATAAACTTTAATGACCAAGTTTCAGTCCGGCTTTTGCTTGCATATACTCCTTTCTTTCTCAGTCATCAAACCAAATCATTTCTGTAGGTACTGTATGATGCTGAATCTGTCAAACGATGCCACCTGTAATGTCCTTATCCTATCTTTAAACAAAAAGCACGACAAGAAATTCCGATATCTTACTGACGCAAGAAAAAATACGGCAAATAAGTGGGGGGAAATGGTTTGTTAAGGGTTCCCGTGAAACGAGACACGAAAATAGGTACTTTGATGATGGCAACAGAAAACCCCACTCCATATGGACACTTTAGATCCAGATAGTTGAAGCCAAAAACAGTGATCTTATGTGAACTAAACTTAAAGGAAACCGCAATAAATTTCTCGAAGACAGACGACGGAACAATATACCAATTTTCTTTTATAAGCTGTTAAACAACTGTTAGGCTATTTTGCTTTGAAGCAGAAGTGAACAGACCAAACCAGTAGCTGGTGATAGGCTACCAAATGATTCACGCTTAAGGAGATCTCGAGCAATAGAGAGCCCACAATGACAATCACAGTGAACTGTCAATATGTTATTATTGTTGTACTGTTTACTGGGACAAGTTAATCCTCAGCACAGCGTACCGTGTAATATAGTACGGATTGCTAACTTCACTGACTAATTATCACTCATTTCCAAGACATTGGTCGAAGTATTTTGAAGCACCGCCTAACTATCCAACTGTTGGTGTTTTTGGGAACTTCCCGTCCCAAATTACGATGTATCTCACCTGAACCAAATTCACAGAGTGAAGTGCAAATTGAGTTATTTCTTGCAAACCGATACCGACCCTGACTCTACTGGTAAATAGACAGATTGTATGCCAAAAACTTAACAGAAGCTATCTGAAAGAATACAATCCTGCGATAATACTCGGACAGTGGAATGTTGCAAAGTATGTTAGTGTGCTTAAAAATAGACAAGTGGTTCCGTGTTTGCCGCAATTTAGTCGTATCTATATGACCTTTTCACACGACGAATTTGAGAATATTGTGTTTGTGATATTCAAAAACGATACCGCACTTGGATATAGACAAGACAGTCACTTCAAATTAAATTCATTTAGTGAAAACAGAGAGAGGACATGTATCGTGAGATGCTAACATTTCGATTTACTCTCATCAGTCACCAACGTAAAACCAACAAACCTTTTATACAAACTGCGCCTAGCAACAACAATTGGACGAACCAACTACATAGTTCTGACCTTTCACACGCTAACAGTGCAATCAATTCCGCGGCATGGAGACTGATTGTATCAGCTCCTTCTGCGCACACAAGACTGGGCGATGTTGTTTGATTAGCACTGCCCCACTAATCGCTAACAGTTTCTGGTTTCGATTACATAACAATATCCAAATTGGATGGATGTGTTTGGCGATCGATGAAGTCGTGGACTTCATCTTAGCAATCGGTCAACTAGTTGACCCTGTCAAATCGTCCAAGATATTGATGTGTAATCGAAACCAGAAACTGTTAGCGATTAGTGGGGCAGTGCTAATCAAACAACATCGCCCAGTCTTGTGTGCGCAGAAGGCGCTGATACAATCAGTCTCCATGCCGTGGAATTGACTGCAATATTAGCGTGCGAAAGGTCAGAACTATGTAGTTGGTTCGTCCAATTGTTGTTGCTAGGCGCAGTTTGTATAAAAGGTTTGTTAGTTTTACGTTGGTGACTGGTGAGAGTAAATCAGTGTTAGCATCTCGCGATAAATGTTTTCTCTCTGTTTTCACTAAAATTGATTAAGGGAACTCGATGTTTTAAAGTCATTTGGTTATCATCGCTTGCGACTCTGGATGCCACGTTCAACCTCACCAAAAGATGACCATCATTGTTTCTCTCTCACAAATATCGATCGATTAGGAACGGGACTTCTGCATATCGGGATAAACGTGAGTGGAATTAAATTATTCAGTTGGCATACAACGTACCCACGCAGGTGCCATCATCAGCCATAGTGAAACCATCTTCGCACACGCATTTAAATGAACCTTGAAGATTTACACACTGCATTCCTTCTCCAACACATGCTTCTCCACCAGTCGGAGAGCCCTCTTTGCATTCATCGATATCTGAAATTTGAGAGGACACATAATTATGATAAGGTGGACCAGTTTTTAAGCACTTCATAAGTTTTTACGAAAGTGTCACCAATAGAAGCGCCCTACTCTTGAAAGATAGCCTATCATGCGATAACTTTTCACATATTGTATGAAAAAACACGCAGTCCAAGATTGCGGTTTGCAACCGCTTTTCACTGCGTTAATGAATCACATATTATGATTTATCGGATTATGGTGCAAACTCAACTAATTTACCTGTTTTCAGTAGGTATTCTGAAGACAGTTTTGCATACCGTCGGAAACGAAACGCTAAACCCAGAAAAATCAAACGTGAGACGGCCAGGGATGATTGATCGTAATTTGACTTTTGAAAGGACCGTACATTGAAATCACTAAATCAGACGCTGACAACTGTTTTCCTTTACGACACGGATTGGTAAACAAACCGTCGGGCTTATCCCGCTAATATTCAAGCCTTTACAACCGAAATGACCTCCACAACACCATTTTTACTAAATCAGTTGCCGCTGTGGTACTTGCAAGGATAGAACTGTCGGGATCTTTGGAAACCTGGGCAAACCTGTTCCAAGTTTCGTTTGTCGTGAAAGCGCGCCTCTTCAAGAACACATCATCGAAAGGTTACTACAGCTGCTGAGCAACGGTCATGTTCTGACTTGAATTTAATAATTCGCCCACTTGTTCAGATTGAGTGCCTGTGAGTATTGAAAGTTATCAATCCCATACTGATCTCATGTCACCAGCCATCTTTGTGTAATCAGGGCTTGGTGATTGCTTCTTTGAGGCTATTGTGACGCCTAGCTTTGTTCCATTTTCATGAAGTACTTTTACTAATTTAATGAACCTTTTTTAAATCAAAACTCTTCTGTTGACTGAAAGAGTGTGCAAAAGTTAATCATATAAGCTAAACGAATGCAAGATTTCTGTCTGAGGCACTGCGAAAACATGCTGCTGTCAGAATGCTTATCTTGAAATATGTCTCATGAAAAATATTCAAGGACTATTTGCAAAACTTTCAATTAACTGAGAAACTCCGTTATGTTTAGGATCACACTTTTTTGCAGTAGAAAGCAGTTTTTTAATAAACACTGTCGCCGTCTTTAGTAATACCGTGTAGAAATCTTCGCGGTTTAGTTTGTACATAGTATTTTAAAAGTCTTAGCGCCCATAAAATCTAATATTTTCAGGTTTCCTTCCGTATTTGTACCGCATATTGTCAATAAGTTGGCTGAGCATATAATTGTACTACCGCCATTCCGGTCGATAACTACAGTAAGTGACATTTTTACTTAGTGACCAACTTGACCAGAGAGGGGAGTCTTACACAACAGTAGAGGTTTACGACAAAAATGTAGTTACACAGGTTGTTGATAACTATCTTCTCGAACGAACAAAGTTATAGACCGTTTACTAGTTACATGACTAACCTTCACACTGGTCGCTAATCTCATTGAGTCTGAAACCTGTGGCACATGGTTCCTGTGGCGTCAAGCGTTTGGCACATCGGTTCGTTGTTTTGTTTAAATACATTCCAATGGGACAGGCAGTCATCATCAGAATGCATAACTCTTGGTCTTTGTCCCACACATAATTTTCTCTACACAACACAGTCAATTGCTCCGTGGTGTTCAGGGTCTGTGGATGTTCCGTGGTTGTCATCGGATTGTCAGCCGATTGAGAATCGTGGACACTGCCAACGAATGAAAAATCAAAATCTTCTGAGTTGTCATTCGGTGGCGATATGGGAGTAGGCGTTGTGGATGACTCTTCTATGCTTGGTTCTGAGCCTCCAATCGAACGGCGTTTTGGTTCTGCCTTGCTCCGAGATGTGTCTTCAGTTAGATAAAAATGTGAATCACAGTATAAAAAAAATCTCCAATGCACATTCTAAGGTTCCAATAAACGTCTCGTTTGAATCGTGCACGTTTACACTTTAGGTGGGCTTTCATGGACAGTAAATTGGTATAGATTAAGTGTCAGCCGTTCACGAAACAAGCAACGCGGAGAGATTCCAAGGGTCTTGCGATAATATGAGGTTGATACAGTTATAACATTGGTTTCTCACAACAAAATTCCTTTTTATGCTTTCAAAACAGATGAAACGAAATGACATTTCAGTGGGTCACCGGGACCTGTTTTCCGGGTGAATCCACGGAAAAATTTTGAAGACAGCACCTAAGTTCATGTTGAAACTCACTTCCCAAAACACCCCACAAAAATTGTTTTTAAATGTTTCCAAAACGACCGAAATGTTACCGCGATCATATCAACTAGTTTAAAGGAAACGTCCCCACGCGACACGTGGAAAAATCAAGTGAAAATGTGACACTAAAGTACAGTTTGGTTCAGAAAACAAAACTCTAAATTTATCATTCTATCGGATGTACGGTTACATTATATCTAATTATCTATTCTATTACTCACCTGCTATGAGCAAACCGCAACAGCCTGCACCGGGGCATGCACTGTGTTTGGTTCCAAAAGGTGATTGTTGCAGGCCGTCCAAAGTGGAACCATCTGTGACCCAGACTATCCGGCAAAGACAGCATTCCTTAAACGAGGGAAGGTATGGAAGGTGAGGTCAGGGTTCTGCCTCGACACTAACATGCACACACGGCGTAGTGAATAAGTCTGCTTGTACGTTCGTTTTCAGCCAGGGTTATTTATAAAGCATGTATAAGAAATCTGCAAACTATTGCAGTGATTTGTAGGGAACTGACCGATTTTAACAAGTGTAAGCATGCAACAGACGGTCAAAATGACAGAATACTTCAAAAATACTTATAAACTTCAGTGAACACTAACAATCGGGAGCTTCAGCAGTTAGCATGGAGGTAGTCATATTGAACATAGTTTTTGTCCAATTATTCAGTCTGTTCAGCAACAAAGTTGATAACAAGCAAGTGTTTGTCAGAATATGTGAATATATTTCAATCGAATATATTTACTAATCCCCATTTACTTGTAGAAATGTTGGGTTGAGGCTAAACCGATGACCTAGGAGTCAACAATCTACGGGGAATTAGCGGAATGGAAAGTATGCGTAAACCCGGGACCAAAGAGTTAGATTGATTAGTTACTTTCTAAACTCATTTTGGAAAGAATTCAGGCGTTTAGCAGTTCTGCCGACGTAAAATCTGCTGTTGTCACACAAAAATTTGGAATACAATGTGAATATAGCTTGAACATCATTCCTTACTAACCGCAGCCGTCGCGTTCCTATAGAATTTCCAGTCGGCTCCTTTCGAACAGCAAGAACACTAGACTCGAGTTTCGCTGTCAGCAGAGATCATCAGTAGTGCATATCGTTGTCACCGCCGAGACTAGAACTTCGACCACGCTTTCACGAGGCAACCGTGTTTACCACTGGGCCATTGATCTCACACAAGTGACGACCGAATTATCAAATCTGAACGCTCAACCACTTTCGCGTGTGAATGATAATCAGGTTGCTGAATCGCTTCGATAGGAGACATAATTAATGATTTATGTGATTTCAACTTGGAGAGAAGTCCTACTCTAGGGGGTCCTCGATTGGACTTAACAGACGGTAACTGGGCTTCTATCGAGATGATCAGGCAACTTGATTATCACTCACAAGCGAAAGTGGTTGAGCGTTCATATATGATAATTCGGTCGTGCCCAGTGCGAAACCAGTGGCACATTGGTCAACACGGTTGTCTCATGAACAGCGTGGCCGGAGTTCTAGTCTCGGCCGTGACAAGGATATGGACTACTGACGAGCTCCAGTGAGAGCGAAACTCGAGTCCGGTGCTTCTTTTCGAAAGGAGGCGGTTGGAAATTCTATGGGAATGTGACATCTACAATCAACTGTGGGTGATGAAAACCAAAATCGCCTACAATGTGAATAGTCGGGCATTTTTTTGATATCATTTGCAATTAATCGCTATTTTTTGTACTGGAATAAAGCTCCTCGCCGGCTCACGTAGCAAAAAGCATCACATTCCTGTTTCAATTTCCATTGGCGCTCAGTAGAAACTGTATTCGGATCGGATGCTGACCTTCAAATCTCTATATTCGTGATATAAGTTTGAGTTGACCTGCGGCAGATTTCTCCCACTCACTCGCCCCATCATGCGTCAAGCAGTTCTTACAGTTTTGTCCCGAATTGAACATGCATGCACACAAAGTAACCGGTCTTAAAGCCCATTTCCACGTCGGTCACCATATGCCCGTAGCTATTTGGAATGCTTCAACCGGATATGAACCGGTATGCCGGTCCCCTTAAACGGCCGAATTTTATTCTTTAAGCCTCTAGTCATAGTCACGTGTGTAGTGATCAGGTAGCCCGATTATCTCGAAAACCGACAGTTTCAGCTGGACCAACTTTTATTCCGCACACGGAAAAATGCATGCTCCATCTTGTGAATTTTTAGAATTATTGATGTATTGATGGTCTGTTTTCTGCGTACATAAATGAGACGGACCAAATTTGTGACGTCTGGATTGTTTTGCGACAAATTGCACACTTATGTATTCCACTTTCGCATAATTCAAGAGTTAAGTTAAACCGCGTGCATGCTGAGAGTGTGAGAGATCCTGGTACAAAAACTCACTCTTTTCATGGAAATGCAACTAAATCGTTTCTACTTGATCAGTGAGACAAACAACTCATTTTACTCAGACTTTCTTACCTTTGCCACCGCTTGGAACTGTTTCTCTACAGTCGTGTTCCATGCCCGATCAGAGCAAGCCCTGCCACCGTAGCGAACAACGTGGTCGGATCCAATGTGGCAAGCGCGAACACGTCGACTTGACAGGCAGCACAAATGCTTCACACGTTCACACCACTCTCTTTCATTCAGCAGTGTAGTGGCACTGTTTTCCATGGGTTGTAATGGGTACTGTTGAAATCGTAGATTGGTGTGACTTTGTGAGACTGATTAACAACATTTATAATTTGGTTAGCACTTTCCTCGAACACACACTTGTGCTAAAAACCAAACTTGTATAATTTTACTGAGCTCAGTGACCTTTATCTAGTTACCAAAGACAGACAAACATCGCGATATGTTAATAATTCTTTTATTCCCTCTGGTAGCAAGTGATTAAATGCATATTCACAAAGGGCGTTTTGTAGCAACACTAAGAACGCGAAGAGTGTAGCGTCCTCAATGAAAAGAATGCAAGAACATGGTTGGTCTCATGGAACTTGATTAATAGATCCACTAAACAGACTGACATTCTCTCGGGTCTAAAGTTAGAGGATATTTTCTTAAGGATGATGGAATTTTTGGTCTCAATGATAAGGGCCACTCTAATAAGCTTTCGAGATTGGGTGCATCGAAATCTTCCTGCTTCCACAAAAAACAAATTGACAGTGAGGCACATCTTGTGGGAAGTTTGTTTCCTAATTGTCTTGATGTATAGCCCGAAGTTTTGTTCATTAGGAAATGGTATGACCAGTTTCTTTGGTTGCACTAATGGGTTCAGGAAATGGCTATTACGAGTGTTATTCCATGGACTAGAAAAATATGTTCTATTAGTAGGCGATAATCTGAAGATGTTCGTCGAAAGCATTTCAGGCTAATGGCTGTTCCGGTGTGTTGGCGGCAAGACCGTCGTCACACCCAGTTAAAATGTAGCGGTAGTCATTAGTCTACCTTCTATAAGTGATCGGATAGCCAAAGGTGTAAGTCAGAAGCTGCTATCTGCCCTTAGCCGCATACTGATCTTCTTACAGAGTTGCACTGGTTGCCTGTCATCTAAAAGATTATTCTCCGCATTTTTGACATGTGTTGACAGTGTTATTCCATAGTCTACTCAATCCCTCATCTTACTTCCAGGTGTAATGTTGTCTACGTCCAAAAAATGGGAGAAGCCTATGAGATTGGATGGCTGAACACTTCCCAACTGATTATTGGTAATGATGGTGAAACACACAACAGAATCATAACTCGTAAAGAACAACCAGCTTCTGCGGCCGCGAGAAACGTTCTTCAGGTAGGTCGTGTGATTGGCGTTCCTATTTTCGCCAACAGGTTTGTGGTCATTGATACTGGGTGCTGATGACCATCGTGGGACAGACACTCATTATAAAAGTCTGTTCTCTCCTCTATCTTCAAAAACTGCTGACAAAACCTGTGTTATTTGTGGGACAGAGCGAATTTTCACCACCGGTTTTGCGCTTAACACCTAAAAGGGTTAGGTTCATTGCCACATATAGCTCTTTGGTAAACACAACAGAATGTTTAATGTGCGCAGTTGACAGCAGAGACCGGAGCACTAACATATCGTAGTACACATATAGTTCACCAACCAGAAGTGATTAATTAAATGAAACAGTTGTAGAAGTTTCAGTAAATAACATCATGTTGTGTACAATCTTTTTTCCGGTATCAGCTGGTACATGGAAAGTGTGTATCAAAGCAACAATGATATGTGATTCTGTCAGAAACACCCTACATAGAAGCAAGAATCTACGCCTCGGACCAAACAGTTGAAGAAAGTGGGGCTTATGCATAGGAAAAAAGTAAGTTTTGGCCACGGGTAGATAGTATAAGTTGATGAATCTCGGGAAGGTCACTTGTCAGGTGTTGCGGTCGATGTAGTGCGCTGAGGTCTAAATTTTATTGCCAATTGACAAATTTTGCGAAGATTGCAAGAAATGCTACGAACATTAGACTTCTAGACTGTTTCTGCTGCGATCAGTAAAAGTTTAATTTGCGGTTCAACGGTTTATGAAAATGTCTCTGGGCTAATGACAATCCGATCATCATTCTCACAGTCCTTAGGCTTCTTTGGTGTTTACAGGAATCTGTTCATCAGTTTGTGGGAATAATCTGAGTGATCATGTTGATTAATACAAGTTAGTCTATACAATTTAGACTCATGGCACACAGTATAAACATCCAGCCATTTGAAAAGCAACCTTTCTTGGCATTACAAGGTACATGGGAATAAAATCTGTACCAGGAATTTCCCACAGTAACATGGAAAGTTGATATCAGTGTGTACAATTCGTGTATAGCTCTAGAATTAAACTGATCTAAATAACCGACTCACAAACTTCGACAAAGACGGTCAGGCTGCCTCTGAACTTTTACATTTGTATCCTTTTCACATAAATACGATGTACCATAATTCCAGTTTACTTCGGCGTTCTGTTTGTATATGGTTTAAGCTGAATATTCATAAACCGAGTTGATAAGATTAGGCGTGAGCTTATTGAAATACAGTCGCTAAATTCACAAGATGTGTAGTAATATTGATCACGGTAGAAATATGAAATTCCTGTGGACTTGAAAAAATCGCTTACAAATACGTTAGAATCACGTGAAGCCTACCTCAACTGGGGAGTTCAAGTCAAGTTGTAAGATGGAAGAACACGTTTCTTGGTGTTTTGAATCTACTTTGGTCGGATCGGACGAAATAAAATCCATAGAATGCGCGGACATCTGACCCATGGAGCAGCATGTATGAAACAGAGATTCTGAAGTTGGAGTCTTTGTTACAGCCTCGTTCGCGTGTGTCTCCGAGGGATGTGATTTTAGCGACAGTGTGGTAACTGGTACGCAAAGCTGACTCAGGATTGAAACGAGCCAAATGACTCGTAAAATTTTGCAGACGCTGGTTGCGTGTTTATAAGCCGATTTGGAAGTAACCATAGTGAGGTCGTTCTGAGGAAAGTCCACTATTGTCCGCATGGTTGATGTACTGAAAAAATCATGATGAACGATTGTCAATGCAAGTTGTTTGTAAAAGCAGATTACAAACTTAAAAGTATACAACAGTCGATTTGAGACCACATTCCCGTTTTTATTCATCTTCAAGAAGATTACATACCACACAAGAACAAGCTGTAAGGTAAACTTTACAAGCAACTCTCAAAATGAAGTCGTAAATAAGAATTGTATTTCACATTTAAAATGATATGTCGTGTGTTATTTTGTAATTATCTTCCGTATCATAAACTCCAGTAATGGATTACCTTTATTCCTTGAGTTCTAGCACTCGACCTATGTGAAGCAGTCCACGTTATCACGCTGCGTTCTCTCACCGCATTGTGTCATAACCTAACCTGCTTTACAAAAAGGTCTCATGTCATACTGACACACTTTAAGTCACGCTGATCGGTGGTGAATTGTGAATTTAATTCTGTAAATTTTTGTGTAGTTTGTAGCTCCATGGTCCTTCGACTGTATTTTACACAACCAATGTTTTCTACACTTCTTGTCTGCTATACCATCTGTAAACTTTGAACAAGCTGCACAGAATAGATGAAAACTAGCCCGTTATCCATACTGAAAGCAATACGGTAGGGGAAAAATTGTATGAATTCATCACCACCAACGCTCTGAACCATTTAGATCTCTATCACTAGTCTCTGTATGATATGCAGGGATACAAGCCTATTATATCGATAGGCATGAAAAACTTTTCCAGAAATAGTAAAATATGTTCCCTACTGACGTTTTACTTGTTGCCAATTCAAGGTTTACGCTGTCCATCTCTTCAACTCAGAGGAATGTCCGTTGGTCCTCTCAGTAGTCTCCTTATGAAGACTAGTGTGTTTCAGATATTTTTCATCTGGTTAAGTACGGTGTGATTAAATGCACCTAGATCGTTTAAATGTAAATGAAAGTAATTTGAAAGTTCGAAGAATGTAATGAATTTGGATTAAAAATAACGTCAGAGTTACCCACTAAACGTAGCGCCACAATATGATTAGATGAGTGTATCATGACTGCTGAGTCACCATGATAACTTGTGTAGGCTGTATTTTACACAAGTATGAACCATCAAATGAAATTCTGTTGCTACTCTGTCTGCCACATTAAACAGACATTCTGGGCTGTAAGTAAACCACTGAGTAATTATGTGAATTTCCCCTCTCACAAGCGACGTTCACTGAACAGGTGACGCGGCAGATTCGGCCTCCAGATCGTAAGACAGATGATCGCCTATTCCATTCCTTCATTCACAGTCCTCGTTTAATAACTGCAGACAGGAATGAAATCAGTCGTTGGTTGCCAGTTTGACAATGCGCATCGTGAAACATTATATTCATCACTTTGAATACTTGAGACCATAGCTACCGTAAATTGGCAGTTCTAGATGGTTTATGTTCCCCAGTATTGATGGGTTAGAAATCATTTACCCAGATTTCTCAAAAACAACTTGTTATTTTACGCGCCCGATAAAGCTCGTTCATTTTACCCACTTCGACTTGGCGTTTGTGACTGAGTAAAAAGAAGAGCACAATAGCCTCATGATGTGTTCCGAATCACGTACATTTTGACTGCTGTCTACTTAGTGAGCTGTATATTCACAGTGGTCAACCCTTCTACCAATTACGACTTTAATTTACAGGGAGTTACTTTTTGTTCTGAACAGTTCTTTCTTTTTCTTTATCTTCAATAAAACCATATGTACACGTGTTCGCACTATGAACGTTTAGTTCACATTAGGTCACCTTAGGTCACAGTAGTCCGAATCCGAAAGTAGTCACCTTGAAGACGGGCTGTACTTCCGTGAAACGGTTTCGCTGGACTTTATTACTACACATAAATAATACTATTATAGATGAAAATCAAAGTGTGAAAGTCGCGCCTCATGGTAAAGAATTCCTAACAGCCCACAGATAATAAACTCTGTGTGGTCTTTATAATATAGGTCCCCATTACCCTATGCAAATTCTGACCTATGAAGCAATGCTTCAGTTCTAAATGGTTTTCAACGTATACTTCAAGTTTCGTTCCTGTCGGTGCACATAAATAGTTTCTATTCTCGTAGTTATCAGGAGTTGAACTCTAACCGTATCTTTATGAGGCAACGATGCTGACTACTGTGCCACTGACCGCACCAAGGACACGCGTGCAGTATCATATGCAAACGCACAAACACACTTATATATGAGTAACGCTCAGATTGCCCGATCTCCTTCAGAGTAGACACAGCAACTGCCTTTTCAGTTCTGAACGTCGGCCCCAAAGCTAGGACTCCTCTCTAGTTTTAACTCGTAGAAATCATTAGGCTAGTTGAGCGACATTTGAATTACTTACAAGTAGTATGGAAATCTTAGTTAACAGAAACCGAACGTTGTTCGCAACCGAGTGCAGCTCTCTTATTCTTATAAACACTTTCAGTTGCCCCCTTTTGAAAAGACCCACAATACTCGAGTTTCGTGCCTGTTGGGACTCAGATAATCTACAGCTGTGACCTACACTTCATTATTTAAACAAGACGCGTAGAAAGTGTAAACATTCCGGGACAAACTCGTAGGGCCATGTGACCATTCCAAGATTCCCATAATTATCCCCAAGTTGACAACAACCATGTTAAAATACAGTTGGAAATTTTTGGTTTAGATAGAAATCGTAAGAAACAGATTTCGTCAGAATGTTACTAACATAAACGCGAAAACCTATGTGATCACACCACGCACCTTATACCTGAAGTTAGGTGGCCGTCTTATATTTCATTATAATCTCCATAGACCTTTCATGCGAATTCCGGACACTATATTGTATTACAGTGGAACCTAACCTTCCATTTGCTAGCTTCGAAGCAGTCATGCTTTCGGTAATTCAGCTGCATATTCTAAAACCTTTGCATTATTGATAAATCAATCTTCTCCGCAAGGTTTCTGCGAGGCTGAAACAAGGACTGCAAACCAGTAGGTCTTAAACCGTGATCCCTGAAATTGATCACATACTCACGTTTTACCAGGTAACAAGTGAGGTGTCGTCTTGTCAGAAAACTACCATTTTTCAAGTCTTGGAAAAAGAAAAAAACAAACAAGTATGTTCTGACCTCTAAACGTGTGCGTTAGGGTGTTCATTATCATCGAAATTGGTCAGTTTGTTTACTCCCAACATTATAGCTGCAGTACATACCGTTAGAAAATGTCTGTAATTTTGACTGCATCACGTTCCCCCAGATGACTGTCGCTGTTTAGTGAAATGTACAAGTTTTCACTGATAAGCTCAAAAAACGTGACTTCTAATCAATAATGAGCGAATTCTTTACCGGCTGTTGATTCTATGAAACGAATTCACTTTTTGTGTACTACCACAATCTTTGAATGTCTTTAGCATTCTTTACACGGTTCTTTCGTGGGTATTGTATGAGCGTTCAGTTGAATCTCAAAGGACACATTTTAGTTAACTGAAAACAAATCGTGATATATGTTATATGTTGCTGTTTAACTAGACTGCAGGTTTACCTGCATTGTGTATTTTGGTCCCCTCAGGCAGGTCTTGACAACAGTTGTGGGCCCATGGAGTCCCTTGACAAACTCTCAAATCTTCAGCAGTATCAGTTGGGACGTATAAATTTTTCTCTATATCTCGGACCGACTAGTTCATCTCTTTATTGCGGTGCGCTAACAGAGCAAATACGAGTTTAACGGTTCATCCTATTTCACAAGCAAAATATTTCGCGTCTATATCAACGTAGATTACATATGGGCGTCATCTTTTACACCACCGAATGAACCCAAGCCAACCACCTAGCCAGGCGACACCCTATCAGCTGCGATAGGTTAATAAGTTCACCGGCTTTATAGGAAGGATATATAACTGCTCATGTGAGCTCTTTATGTACATGAAAGGGTGAAGAGAAATGGACAAGAGGAAAGTTCTGCAAGGCTGTTGACCAACGGTCATGTCACCAACAAACACTGGAACTCACTGAAACAACGATCCTTTAGATATGCATAGTTACTGGTCAGTTCGATAGGGCTGGGATGGTGACTAGAGAACGTCGGCTGGAATATGCCTTCCACGTATGTGATGGTAGATACAAAATGTAAAACCCATCCCAGTCGACTGTGACCCTAGAGTAAAATAGTGGTTTTTAATGTGTAAAGACCCTAATTGTAAAGCGGTTATGATTAAACAATAAATTGTCCATTCCTTAACTTAGTTTTAATGGATTATTCCTCAGGTTTTTACTCTAAATTGGTTCAAAAATACCGATTTTTAGAGGCCCTGGGATTGTGCACTATTCTGTCGATAATTGTTAGATCCCTTCCAGGGTGTGTGGTACTTGTTGTGAATTGATTTGTTTCTGTTAGTCACCCTGACTAGAAAGTTTCTGTGAACTTCACAACTCTTCTGGTGGTTCATCTCTGAACACTTTCAGTAGGTAGCAAATTCCCCCTTAATGTAAGGACGATAGGTATATGTATTTGTTCCCAGGCGTACTACGAAAGCAAGTTTCGTGAGGAACAATTCAGAATGAAATGTCCTAAAAATTTTTCTTTAGATGTGCACTGCCGTCTCCGTTTTTCAGCCATTGCTACAACACATTTGGACAGAAATAATTTATCTTTCAATAGGGTCACTTGGTCTGGTTCACAATGGAGTATGAGTAGTTTGGTACACCCGAGCTAAGCAGTGCAACTTTAGTGGTGAATGTATATGGCTTTGCATTTGTTGATTTTTGATGGCCAGTCTCTTTCCCTAGAACATTTATTCAGACAGACAAGATCTTTCTACTGGGTTTCCACATTTCCCAAACAACTTACAACTCGACAGATTTTTGTCGCATAATTTAATTCTCATACTTCATTCTCTGTTACGTCTATATTCTGCTTTGTTCATGTATCGTTTGTTTGTCAATCTCTGTTCATTAGTTATTGAGAGGAAAATGCTGGAAATGCGGCAACATGGCTGATTTGTCTCCATGTGTATTAAAATACAAATTCCTTTCAAACATTCGTAAGTAATAACTGTATGATCAGTGTGAGAAACGGCTGTCGTTCATGTTATCAAGTGAATAACGTCTTGCTCAACATGAAACGTCAGTAGTACAGAAGTACAGGATAACAGTACTAAATTGTTTTCGGGTGCTTACGTTCAGTTAGCGTCAGCTTAGGAATACTAACTGCTGAAATGTAGTACTTTCGAAATGGTGAATAAACGTCTCGGTTGCACGATTGGTGGTTAGACTGTGCTTTTAATGAAAAATGTGGTAATTCATTCGTTCATTCTGCGCTGACACTTGGGATAGCTACATCGAGATATTTCCCTAATTTCGATTCTGAATTGTACATTTCTGACAATTATAGGTAAATGGACAGCTAGTAGAATGTATTCTAAACGTCTTTTGACCAACCATTCTAAGCGCATAGCTGAGTGTGTTGTAATATTTGAGCAGTAATCACATTCTTATCAATTATGGCGCCGAACTACTTTAATTCTTTTAATGAGTAAAGTAAGTAGCTATTTTTCATAAAGCAGGTCTTACGTCTTCAGGATTGGAAGTGTGTGAGAAGATGGAAAATTATTCAGGCTCCCAAAAAATGTGAAACGATATTAAAAGCTGATTAACCATGTAATTTGGACGATTAGTCACAATTTCATACTTTGGATACTAACCACGCACATGGCATGAAAGTTTATGCAACAGCTTCGCCCTATTTTTTGTTAAATAACTCACATTCTCATCATAGATTTTTATCTTTAAGTTTACATTTCTTCATTCTTTTTTCGTGTACATAACTGTTGGGAAACCTATTCTTTTCTTGTCAGATGTTTCTTACTAGTGTAACGTTTTCTACACTATTTTCTATTTCATAATTCTTATTATTATTCACACGTTTCACTTGCCTCAACTTCTCATGTACAGCTAACATTTAAACCAACTTAATCGAACTAATCAATAATCAGTTAATACAACACACACTTCTCGGTCCGCGAGCCTTGCGTTCTTTCTGCGTCCAGCACCGCTGGTAAAAACACATTTTTGGAGAATTGGGAGTTGACCGAATCAACCGGCTAGTGTGACGAAATTTTCTTATTTATCTGCCATCGGAATTAATCTATCGGTCGTCCAACGAATCTCATCTCTGGCGCTGTCCTTCTATCTGTAGTGGTCTGTTAAACCTAACGGACTTTGACTTATCAGTGAGTCGTTCGTATTTTACCGACATATCTCCTGTTTAATTTGTACGTCTATCTTTGGGCCTATCCATATCTGTTACGACTATTCTTTGATACTACCATATTTTGGTTATTTTTATCATTTGACTGATTAGGCCACTACACTAGTTTCCTATTAGACTGTTTAAAATATGCCTATTTTAAATTTAACGTTACAAGTGCTATCACAAGGAAGGATATGTTGATGGATAAAAACTATTTACTGTAAAAATATTTTTTAACTTAAATTCTGCTTTGTTAACAATAATCTATTTATTAATGTTATTTTCGTTAATTTTATCAAGGAATTAGAAACATCTACGAAAAAACACTTGCGGTATTTTCAGCATGAAGTCTTATTTGTCGAACTGCCATAGACAAGTACATCTAAGTCTGGGCTATTTTTGGACCGAATGCAACCCTGAATGACATTTCAGGCTGTACGTTTTTTTAATCTGTAGACGAGTGTTGATGGTATGAAATAAAAAACCTTCCTGGAGGATAAATTTCTTTTGTTGCGGTAATTTTTGGAAACAACCAGTCAAGCATTCGAGCTTTGACGAGGGATCATTAGAGACAAGATGGTCTGAACTAAATACAGCACAAGAATGTAGTCAATCAAGTTTACTGTGTAAATAGAATATTGTCTCACGTTGAACAATGTCTTCGTCAACAACGAATAGTCGGTGACGTTCACATACTTCACTGCAGATGCCAAAGTGTGGTGAGCGCAAGTGTTCGAAGGCAACATGTGACCGAACATTAATAACATATGTTCCACACATGGTTTGTTGATGAAATTTCAGTGAAATATACCATCATAAGGTGAGCTTCCTAATGAGATCACAATGAACGGATCCAGTACCCCCCCCTAGGGGAGGGGAAAGATCAGTTGCCAAAAACATATGTTGCACGTCAACGCAATTCTGCTCTTTTTGCCATGAGTCTAATTTCGGCCAAATATCCGCGAATGTCATGACCAGTTTGATAACAATTAGGCATTGTGCTGAACGGTCTTCGTGTGCCAATCAGATATTGAACAGTTACACAAACCAGATCCTGTTTAATCTACATCTGATGGATGTAACGGTCTCTTATCTAATCTACTATTCAAAGACCATCTGTTTGTGTTTAACAGATGTGTAACATCCAATACTGTGATGTGATTGTCTTGTATTGATTCCCGGAACCATGTGTGGATTGAAACAAATGCGCTGGACAAATAAATTTTCAAACCATATTCCCAGTAGATTATCCGCGTGTCCGTTTAAATTTTGTTAAGCCGAAAGAAATTGGGCACCATTCACGTGCGGTCCGTGAAACAATACAATAAATCTGGAAAATCTAATCGTAAAGCAATCGTAGCATGCTTTGTGCATGTATGTTTTGTTCTTAATTCACCCGGTACTAAAAACAAGTTAACTCAAACAACATAAAACGAACAGTCATGGAGTGGGGTTAAAAAATGCTAAGTCGATACGTAATATCAGGACGAGTATGACCAGAAAACAGGTTTTTAGATGACCAAAAAAGCTGAATGAGCTATACTGTTGAATATATTACCGGGGAACTTAACGTTAAGGGTTCTGTAATGGTGACAGTATGTGTGAAACGTTGAGAGACGGTTCTTCAGACCAGAGTTGCTGACGCCCTACATTAATGTAAAGTCTACAGTTCGTTGAAATTGTTGCCGTCGCATGGCTGAATTGTCTGACGGGCAGGTGCAGTTGTTCTGGACGGGTAGGAAAACTCAAAATAACGTCACACATTTGTTAACAAATTGGCTGTTTTGTTTTAAAAGTCTAAGCATGTAATGTTGAATATTTGGGTGTTTAAGTAATTAAATCTGATTCTTTTTCGCTTTTTGTCCAGTTACGGTTTATTCCTCTCTCCAGAGCTATGTGACAGTGGAACAGTGCTGATTAGTCAGGATGAGATTATTACTACCTGTATAACAAACCTCTTCCTGTAAATACTTGTGCATCCAATCACTAATTAGACGTATTCTTAGAAACTGTGTCACGTTATTCCGTAATACTTTGGCAAAGCTTGGTCCCCTCGACTCCATCCTTCATCCCTCTATAAAACTCTTATCGAATTAAAAAGTCCGTAACAAACATTCTATATGCCCCTCAAGTGACACATCATCAATGCAGGTCTGAACTTCAAGTATCAGGCACAAATTTCTCAACTATGTTACTGTATCTGCTCATTATACATTGCTTGCAATAATTTTGTTCCAGCTTTTAGTCGTCGTGCATTGAGCAAAATCAACACGAAAAACAATTAGATTGTGTTGCAACGTTATAAATTTATCATAATTGCAACCGACTTTCAAAACGAAATCCTGAATAGGAGGTATGTAATTAAGGATAGAATGACTAAGAATCTAGCTAGTGTGAAAGAAATTAGGGCATAGAAGTTGATGATTTTGTTAACGCTTTACCCCATCGTTTTCAAACTGGTCTTCCACTCACATAAATGACCGAATAAAGACATACGAGTTAAAAACCAACGCAGCTAGTGGCTTGAATACCTTTGAAAATTTTCCAATATCTCACTGGGTACAAATGAGTCAAAATCGTCGTCTACGTGCCACTTACTAGTCTGACCGAAATTTCTAAATTCAAGCTTAGTAGGATGGTGCGTAGGTCAGCTAACTTCATCAAGATTTGTGTAAACATTCCTTGAGATATTTTGGTTACAAAAACATGTGTCCTTGAACCTTTTGAATTAAGATTGTTGAGTACAGCTTAAAATATTTAGAAATATTTGGATGACTTCTTTAATCAAACGTACGTTCTGTTTGGTTTGAAGAATTTATTCAAGACAGATTTAGACAGTTTGAGGTAAACTGTTCAACAGCAGGTTTACTGCAATCCATATCACATGCAACTGGAACCTAGTTCCAGTTACTTTTTATCAAAAATCTGAATCCAAGCCTCTTTCTTACTAGGATACAACCAAGAACAACTGGCAACAGCGATTCTCGATTGAGGGGAAAATTACCTTCTCGAGGGTGGTTGTCTGAACAGATTTGAGCGCGTGCTCCGCAATGACATATGTTGCGAACTGACACATGCATTGTTTAGGGACGTAGTTTATCTGATTCTCGGTAGTTGCACTGACCGATTACTGATTGTACTCCAGTCATGCTAGTTGACTTTTCTTCCCGGTTGCATGCAAAGTATGAGTAGTGCTAGCGATTAATAGTTGTGCTGATTCTTGCTGGCTAGAAACGCGTTTCTATCTAGTAGCTTGTTGGATTGTCGGACTTCCAACCTTATTTGTAAAGTTAGCGAAATATTGGTCCAAAATGAATTTGTCCGCTGTTAAAGTTAGAAACTCATGGAATATTTAGACACATGCACATATATACTGCATAAGTGAACACAAGAGGCTCTTACTCATCCGTTGTATGTGATATACAATGACAACAACAGTTAGGTTGATCCGAATATGGTTTATCTGTCTCATGTCAGGTTACGTTATGATTAGGTTACGTCATGCTTCCCTGGTTTGTTAGATTAGCTTGACGGACACCAGTTGTTGCAATCGGATGACCCCGTCTATCTTAATTGGTAGGACGCGTTTCGATCTGATGGCTTGCATACTATCGGAAATCGTTCCACAAATAACAATGTGTACGCAGTGGTGGGTTCAGCTTAATGTATCAACGGCACTACAGCATGCACAACATCCAAGAAACAAAGGAAGCTTATTGTCTTTTCACTTGAAAATGAAAGGAACAGCTATACACCTGCGATACTGTACAGCTTGTAACACACAAAAAGAGATTCTGTTAATAAAGCCACCATGTTTCTCCCTTGGGACTTTGTGATCGAGGTTGGTTAAATCTGGGCGAATTCTATAACTCCAGTTGGTGAAGGTCTGCCCCACAGCAGTTGCACACATCAGGTACCCCTTAAATCTAGTTTACTAGTACAGACTATCATACAACGACTGGAGGGTCAGCAAGAATGAATCTTCAAAATAATGTAAGTTTTCTGCCAGAAAACCTTGTTCATAATTGAAACCAGGTTGGAAATGAAAGAACTGTTCCCAGAGTTGTGCGGCAGTCCCACCAGTTTTTGTTTTTTGTCGTCTTTAAAAAGTATTAGCCTACTAACTCATTCAGAAGCGGATATGTTGGGCTGTCTAAAATTATAAAAGCATTCAGGATTTTACGGGAATATACTTGGATGTTTTGTTATTTCCGATGGGTCTTACTAACAATATGTTGTCATTATGCCGAAAAATCCATGCAACCAGTATGGTGAAATGTACACAATATTACGCCGGCAAACAGGCGAGCAGTGTGTTCCTAAAGCTATGATTCACAAAATACAGAATGATAAACTTTTCATTGTGATAGATGTCGTTTCCACAGGAAATTATCAGCTGTGATGGTGTAGCAGAGTTGCATCCAAATATTTGGTAGAAATCTAGAAACACTTAATAATTGGCAGCAAGCTGAAAGATCTTGATTACGGTTGCTTCTAATGATTGGTAGACAAACACAGTGGAATTTACGGAAGCCACGACAGCGATTACCTGATCAAATGGACAATTTCGAAACATCCCCAAATATGAATGTAGTTTCCCACTGGGGCTTAAATACCCGACGGTAAAAACAAGCCCGTTTGAAAAATAAAACGTGTGACCGATCAGACAAATGGGTAAATTAGAGAAAGGTAAAAAATAAGAGAAGGCTTGGTTTTTTTAGAACGTTCTTGTTAAACGATAGACCAAAATAGATCCAGTCAATCAACCCGAGATCAATTAGGAAGGTAATGTTCAATAACTTGGTCGAGGTAGTAGTTATACTGCTCACGTCAGTCTCTTTCCCAGCTACAGGAAACTGCGAAACATTCTTTATTGATTCAAATCTTTCACGCAGTTATAATGAGAGTACAGTCTATGCAAGGTCACTTCGATGAATGCTAGAATGTTATTCAACTGCAATCGACTGTCAGTACTACACGAACTATCGATGCGTGGTTGTTGGAGAAGTGTCTCAGAGTGCCTATTCGCAGTTGACTTGACAAACACATTACTTTCAAATTTCGGCACACATAATGCCTGCTAATGTAAAATGGCGTCAGACAGATCTAAATTGGATAATGTTTCAATCTCCAACATACTGTATCTCCACTGTGGATGACTAACCACATAAATCATGACAGAACAGAATATGTTCACCACAGCATACTTAAAAAACAATTCAAAAACACAGAATGACCAAAACTCACACACTGACTGAACAGAACTAACCGAAAATCGTACGTTTGGCACATAAGGAACAACAATATAATGAGACTTTTACAACCTATTTTTGTCAAGTGTTCAATTGGCATCAATACTGAATGAAAGAAAACCATTTTATCTCTAATATGATCTTAACTGGTAGTGTATGTTCGAATAAACGCGCACCAGGTGGCAACCAACGCACATGACTGAAACGTTAATTACTGCTTCCAGACGGACAAGCAAACCGGTTCGATTTAAGATATAAAAGTTACTACCAGCACATAAAGTTTTTCAACGTCTTTTACATTTGTGAAGTTACTACATACACAGTATAAATATTTTCCATTCTGGTCAGTCCGGAAAAAGGCGGTCGAATATTTCTGTCCAATTAAAAATTGTTGATATTAACATTAGTGACGATTGTAAGTATCTCGGTTTCATGAAATACGTAGTTCAGTGAACCGGTAAGTTCTTCACCTAAGATTATACCTACAATCCAGGGTTCGAATATTTGTGTCAGATAGCAAATTTTCTACTTTGTTCAATAAGTTAACCATAAGTGAACTTATCTGTCGTGCGTACCTAGAATTCCCTATCTTTAACGCAAACAATTGCTTCAATAAACGTTTGATTGATGATCGATAATTAAATATAATTCCTAGTGTACTTTACAGGGCTACAGAACGAACACAGTTAAATAAAACCTTAGAAAAGGAATAAGATTTTTTGTATAGTTAAAACATGCAAACTTTAAGTGAATCAACATTCCCAAAAGTGTTAAGAAAAAGCAGAAAATTCTGAGTGACTTTAAAAAACACGAAAAATTGAGGCAGAATACAAACGCTAGCATACTTCTAGTAAAATCAAGAGATTCCAACATTAAAATTGCATCCAGATTCCTAGTGCGCTGTTTGCGTTTTTTTTCTGCCATGAAAACATGTAGTCCATATGTAGAAATGCCCAGGTTAGGAACAGCCGACTTCTGTGAAGACCGACGAAGTACAAAACAGGTATTTATTGAGTCATTTTTCAAATGTTGTATTACAAGGTTGCACTCAAAAGCTGGGTTATAGAAAATGGTCACAATTGACTTTCTTTTCAATCTACCTTATGTTATGGATGTGAAAGTTCTGTGATCGCCTGTTGGTTTCGAAAAAAAAAGAACTGGGGTCATTTGCCTTCCAGTATTTTTTTCATCTCGGAATTACCAAGGGAAGATACTGAACCTAACAAGTCACAACGGAATTATTTTTCATCGATTATTGTCAAGCTTCTCACCCCCAAAAGAAATTGCATTTAACAGTGCTTTTGATGTTTTGGAAAACCTGTCGATGACCACCAGAGCACCGGAGGAGGAAGTCGTGAAAACGTTTAGTAAATCAAATTTGAAGGCAGCAAGTGAAACTGACGATACACGTTCTGTTGTTGCAATGTCTTCATACAAAGAAGCCACTCACGTTTCAAATACGCTCATCCTTTCTTACAGATGCACAAAATTTCGTAAGTTCTCTCCTTTATTGAGCACTTGAAAAAGACATTCTGTGTTGACGAGTGATCTAAGGATTGGATTAGTCTGAAGCGAACAGAAACTAATTCTTCCTCGAAACAGCTCCGACAAAACAAGTGTGTCGTGGACCAAATCGCAAACATTTTGTTGCTAGTACTGTTAAAATGTTTAGTTAGGCTCTTTGTCCGTTTATTTTACATTGAGCTCGTGCGTGGAAATAAGTGGATATCCTGCAGTGTGATAATATTTTCCTAATAGAGAAGAAACAGACTAGAGTGATCATATTGTAGTTTGCAGTACAACGGCAACTAGCTTCTCCAAACTTACCCTCAGGAGTTGGTATTTCAATAATTACAAGATGTATGCTTAAGTATTTCATTCTCTGGTAAGCATTTCGTTTCACTACCGAGTGTCCTACACTATGAAGGTCCAGTTCATCTCTACCAAACACGTGTAAATTATTTGGGTATTCTGTTTGGCGACTTTCCTGATCCACATTGTGAAGACTAAATTTGTGCTTAACATATTGTGTAATTGTGCAAGAAATCTTGTCTACATGTCCGCACACTAGGCGCCGGTAAAGGTAGTAACGAACCCGTTATTGTGGGATTCGACAAGACTATAGGTAGAATCTAGAATGAAATCTTGTACCTAATTCGTTATGTAATAAACATGCGATTTTATGGTCCATGGATGAGGAATACACACAGCACACATTTGCGTGCAACACAAGAAATATGTACGATGATTTAGTTGGGAAAGAATTAATGCGTTCAGACGAAATTGCAGGAGTTCGTTAAAATGATTGATTCTTTTGTTGATTTTGAAATCAGTCGGTGAGAACCGACATCGGTTAAGAAGAGACCGGTTGCTTTGTAATATTATTCAGATAAAATATATTTGTTTCCAGACTTTGAGAAATCCAACATGTGAAGAGGAAGTATACTTACAGTTGAAACAGTTAACGCGTGCTGGAACTTGACTTCACATTAACAGTGTTGCACAACATTCATATAAAGTGGAAGATCGATATTGCCAGTGACAGGTTGAATACACCTGGTTTAGCAAGCCAAGTAGACGAGCACAGATGAAAATATGAGGTCATATTATATCAGTTTTTGTTTCATTAAAACACAGGTCGACCATCAACAGTATATGCACGGACTCCAACTAGCCAGATAAGATTATTCACCTTGTGACCCCAATACAAATTAGCAATACCTAAGTGTAAATATTGCTACTGTTTAATTTTCCACGGATAAATTACAAATTAGGAAACAGGTTTCTTCATACCCTACAAAAGTTTTATTCCACTAGCCACCGACGAAGTGATAGACAAATGTTGTCCATGGTGGCTCTGATATACATTTGGGACTAAAACTCATGACCTGTAAATAAGCGCCAGGGTTGTATTTAACACATTTATCCGATAGGCTTGATGATAACTATCACAGTGTTCACAAGAAGATATGTGGGAAACGTCCCTCAGTTGCTACTGTTCGTTAACCCATAGAGAGAAATATGTCAGCCCGATATGGCTGGGCTGCATCAACTAAGTATTAACCACGTCCCCCAAAAGGTTGACAGACATTTCAAGTGGCTGGACCAAATGTAGCAAATTAGGAAGAATGGTAGATAGAGTTCTGTATTGAATCCCACACAGTTTATTATCAAATACCGAAA
Source organism: Paragonimus heterotremus (assembly GCA_013368495.1). Taxonomy (NCBI): domain Eukaryota; kingdom Metazoa; phylum Platyhelminthes; class Trematoda; order Plagiorchiida; family Troglotrematidae; genus Paragonimus; species Paragonimus heterotremus. The sequence goes on along the minus strand of LUCH01000271.1, from coordinate 3,855 downwards.
CAGTTACGTTTGATGATCGGCTGCATGCATTATATTATTTCCTCTCATTTGTGGATTCATTAAATTAACTATCATTATCAACTGCTCACGCGTTACTTGTAGTGATTTTGTCCAAAAATTATACCTGAATCTAGCCTGCGTTCACTCACTGACTTGCCATATGACACCTGTTCATAAGAATTTTACTGACCCTTCCTGCAGAATGTCATCTGATTTGTATGTCTCTCTCTCTCAATAATCACTTGTCCAACTCCCAATGGATTATCGAATTTTACACGAAGTGTGCATTCTACTGGCTATTCACGTTCTCAAGAATTTCTGGAGGTGCCTTTTGTTAGTTTCTGTGAGTCAAGTACTTTTTTCATATCCTCGCTTTAGGACTTGTCTCTTTGAGTTCTTCTTTTTCAGCTGGCCTAATGAAAGCTGCTTAAAATGATAAGCAATAGTTACCGTATAACTGATCTGATCCAGCTTGTGGTTCTGTCGTTTTGACCTTGATCTCACAATGACTTTTTAGATCCCTTTTCTTATACCCCCGTGGGAGAAAACTGTTGCCAGCTATACTGTAAGCGTACATCGAGACAGAGAGGGCCTTTAACTGGGGAGCACATGAATTCATCGAAGCTGCTTCAACAGAATGCAGATATCCTCCCCAGCAGACCAGATTAAGCAGCTAGAATTGTCATCTCGAACAGAAGCGGTTACATTGATAAACTGAATGACATGCTTGCAGACCAGACCAAGTTTCGTAGTGTTGCCAACGAAAGGAACAAAACCAATTAGGCCGAACAACAAATCACTGAGTGTCTCAAGTCATTAAAGGACGAAAAGCTGATACCCCTCACGACTTATCAGCAATTACGACCACAAGGCTCTACTATACCCCGTCTCTATGGCCTATCAAAAGTTCACAAACCTGGTGTACCGGTTCGTCCAGTACTTGAAATTATGAATTCGCCTTGGTGCTCAATGGCGAAATGGTTAGTGAAACTGTTTGAACCCATCCGAAAAGCGACTTCCCCGCTCACTCTACGTGATACGCTTGAATTTATCGAATGCATAAAGAACGTCAACATGAATTCACAGAAATCGTGCTCATCAGACGTAATGTCGTTATTCACAAACGTACCGTTGCTAGAAACCGTCAATTTTATCTGTGACTACTTGTCTGAGATCAGAATCGATATTGGTTTGCCATGGCAGAAATTGAAAGAGCTATTGTTCCGTTGCACATTCGATGTACAACTGCTGTTCGACGGTGTGCTGTATCGGCAGACAAATGGCATAGCGATGGGATCCTTGCTCAGAACTCTCCTGACCGATATATTCATGGGACAACTTGGACGCACCATGCTTCAATCCACCATCAGCCAGTTCAGTCAATACCGCCAATACGTAGACATATTTAAGGTAGCCAGTTCGGATAGTAATGTGCACACAGGACTCTATGTATTCAGCCGCGCCCATCAGTCAGTTAAGTTTACACTCGAGGAGGAGACTGGAAACGAGATATCTTTCCTAGATGTTCGTTTACATCGACGAATAGACGGAACTATTCAACGCAGAATTTATCGTAAGAATATGTGGACAGATCAGCACACAAATCTTCACAGTTTTGTGCCCCTAAAACAGAAGGGAACGTTAGTGAACTCGAATTGACAAAGAACGTATTTCATGATAGTGGCTACCCGGAACGGTTTATCACGAGAAATATGATTAGAATATCACTCAAACCTGAAATGCAAGACGGAAAAAACAAACCTGTGTTTATTAGAGTGCCTTTCAAAGATGGCATTGCCGCAGAATAGCTGACAAATAGGCTCAACCAGACAATTAGCAAGACCTATGCTACAGCTGAACTCCGTATTCAATTCTCAACATCCCCAATTCTGAGGTTTTATAACAAAGATAGACTGACAGTTCAGACCTCATCTATGTGTATCTACTCATTCACTTGTTTTGTGGAGCAGGTTATATTGGTCGAACGTCAAAGCAACTTCCGAAACGAATCCGAGAACACCGTCCATGGTGGCTGGGGAATCACGATCGGTCACTAGTGTTATCCTCGCTCATCTGGTAGAAAATGGATACCAGGTGAAAACTGATCAAGCCTTCAAAGTGGTATATCGCGTGCCAAGCAGCCTATCAAAATTGATCCGAATTAGAACACTTTGTACTGCCGAGGCTGTTGGAATCAGGCTGCTTGACCCGGTATTTTGTAATTATGTTCAGGTGTTGCACCTACCATAGCCACAAATCCATCGGATCTATGGCCAACCTGCGCGGTCAAACCAATGGACAAACGTGACGTAACCGACCAATCAAGCCGTCGCTAATTGACTGATCAGTGACCTAGTTTTTCTGTAATAAATCTGGTCGACATCTCGACTTAACTCTATTAATTCCTTATATAATTGTACCGGGCCCGAAGACGAATTATCGAAAACATACGTTCGCCTGAATGTCTTTGTTCTAATTATCGTAATTAAAATCTCATTTTAAACAGTTACATTTCTTTAGGTTGTCAAACCTCTTGGGTTGGACTTTGCTATTGCGGTGGTTGACTTCAAACAGTTGGTTGCTTTTTTGATACGGTTAAGTTTTGTCCGTTTCCTTTGATTTCCCTCCAATTTTAAGGATACTGTGGTTTAGTCTACCGATTTTGTTTACTTCATCATTTGGAGACCGAAATTTTTTACATGACTCGGATATTTGGCGCGTTTTCATTGCACACATTGTTTTTAAGTTCTGGTCAACCGAAGCCCACCATTTTGCTTTCAACAAACACGGCCGCATGTTGACAAGTGTCCTTAACATATGGGTTGCCAGTGGTACACAGTAGTTTGCAGCATACCATCAGATGTGACCAGGTTGTTTCTGGTTTTTCAAGCTATTGGAAAGTAACTGTTTCCGGACGATGGATTGTAAATGCATCAGAGGTAATCAGAAACGTCGTACAAGCTTGGATGAAGACAGCCGAGAGGCCCCAAGGTTGCACGCACTATTGTGCACGGACGCTGTATGAAGACGAGCAGTAGAGAACAACGAATTGTCCCGTGCGAAGACAAATCGGTTCTGCGTCCATACCTACTTTGGGGTTTTTTAACTTCTATATATAATGTGCAAAGTTGTTCGAACAGCAGGACACAAGACTCACTTGGTCAATCAGTGTTTATGTAAATTGAACCTCACTCAAAGTCTGTGGAAATGCGACAACTACGACCAACTGTGAATGGTGTTCAGTTTATATGAAACCAAAATGCCATACCACTCATCAGTAATCAGCGTTTCACTTCAAGTGAAAACCTATAAATGAAGATCGGACTGAGTCATGAGAGGCACTGGCATGTGATGTCACACTGCTCTAACTGACGAATTACGGATCAACCAGGAGCACTGTGATAAAATCTGTAACCGTCTGGAGACAAAAAACTAGCCATAAGTTAAGGAGCTCCTTCATCCGATTGTTTATGGTGACAAAAGTTGCACACACATGTGGTCAGAGATCTGGGTAGATGATGAGGACGAACTTGCACTGTTGCATGGAAGTGCTAGAGAAGAGAAGTGTGACAATAATTTGGATTACTTATTACTGATCTGGAGCACTCGAGCAAATCATGTGCATCCGCATGACGAAATAGTCAGCTCTCCTCTGGTGAGGTTGGACGGGTGGTTCAAAATAAAACAAGCAATCCAGTCTTTTTGAGGTTCGGTTTGTCACGACGTATGAATCAAATCAATTCATCATCATCATCATCACAACAGCCATGAGCCTGATCAAATGGTACTGTGGCTCGGGCCGCCGCTCACCTCAACAGTGACGTGGAATATCCTAGAAGAAAAAGTTACTAAGAA
>LUCH01000270.1:241241-254470 GCA_013368495.1 Paragonimus heterotremus | reverse complement strand
AACATTAGAAACAATCAACGATTGGGTTTACACGAAACAGGGACTGTTATCAGTTCCAGGGCAGACAAACTGCATGAGTCAACAGTTTATGCACATAAATGACAGAACGGTGGGCATTGATTAGCATGGCTTCGGAGAAAGCAAGCAACTTCGGATTCCGATTACGTGATTATGCGTAAGATCAGGCCGATTCCCATCGTTATTTTACCGTTTGCTGTTGAAGGAAAAATTGCCCAGGAACAACATCAACCTTGTCAGGCTAGCAACTTCGCATATCGAAGCTTCACAAGAAAAGCTGAGCAAGTATCTAGAGACTCAACGACGTTTCACATCAACACTTAACAGTCTGTCGCTGATATGCCGCATAAAGTTTGAGAATTTTGTCAGGGTTATACCGAAGAATACTAAAACCAAGCTCCTACACAGTCTTCAAGGAACTTTGTCGCGTTCGCACAACGAGTGCTTGCTCCTTACAGATAGCATGAAACACGTGCAGAACCTATCCTCAACTCAGTTTACGCGGCCACAATTGGAGGTTCTATCTATTGGACTGAAATTTAAGATTCCCCCAAAAAGAGTCGACCTATTACAGACGCAGGTGCAATTTGAGAACCTGTACGATCAAATAAAAGACCTCAGTACAACGTCACAGGACAACGAAGGATGGTTCAGCGCGAAGTTGGTCGATATTTCGCACCATTTCCTGACTTCATCTGTGCGTAAGCAATACTGTCTGACATCAGAACATTATCGAGCTCTGAAACAACTACGAGAGATGAAAGATTTGGTTTTCCTTCAACCCGACAAAGGTTCCGGTACAGTAACCATGAACAAGACTGATTATGAGTCTAAAGTGAAAGGTATCCTAGCGGACACACGAAAGTTTCATACAAACAGTACGACTGACATCAACATTTTGATAGAGAAACATATCAAGAAAGCTCCAAATCTTACTACTACACGGATACATCACCGAACTGCAATATCGACAGATGAAACCAACCGGAACGCGCACACCACAGTTAAGAGGTGCTACAAAAACACAAAAATGTGGTGTCCCGTTAAGACCAATCCTATGCATGGACAACTCACCATACCACAAGCTTGCCAGATGGCTTGTTGGCATTCTACACCCCATCCGTCATAATTTTACCTCCCACTGTGTAAAAGATTCTTTCAAACTGGTACAAACCTCACGGAACGTATTGGTGAGTTCACATAACATGTTTTCTATTGATGTTGACTCCTTATTTACAAACGTTCCCCTTCGAGAAACAGTTGAAACTTTGTGCGATTTTATGCCCCATCAAAATTGACCTTTTTGTCTCCAAGTTGATTATCTCAAGGAACTTATACCTTTGTGCACAGAAAATATCCGTTTTGATTTTTCAAGATCATCTTATAAGCAAGTAGATGGTGTAGCAATGGACAGTCCATTGAGCTCAACACTTGCAGATATATTCTTAGGAGTGATTGAATTAAAACTATATGATGCTACAGATGGTGCCAGCCTCTATAAGCGATATGTAGATGATATTTTGATTTTTACCACTAATATTCATTTTGTTACACTTTTAAACCTTTTTAATTCTGCTCATCCTAATCTTTCTGTTTCTCATGAAGAGGAAGCAAACGATAGTTTATCTTTTCTAGACATTTCACTCAGACGACAGGATGGCTCACTACAACGCTCAGTACATCGTAAGGCTAACTGTTGCGGTCAGTATTTACAGTGTTGTGATCCAAGAACGCGGATGGCACAGTGGTTATTTATTCGACAAAGCAATATATGGGTTAAACATGTAAACCGGACCTGTCACAAAACCACTCATTTGCACGCGGTATTCGGCATCAGACAGTCTCGCTACCACATATGTCAATGCTCAGTTCCATTAAGTAGCGGGGACCGTTATGAGTGATGCTGCACTTTGATGATCCTTTCTGCAATCTTCTTGTGGCTTGTACGATGTCAAAAATATGTCCTGCACCTGCTATTGAATAGCCGCGGTATGAGTAGTATAGTGCGATCGCTCAATTCCACTGTAACAGTTTTCTTCTTTTGCACCAATCACTTATAAACGAGGCCTAGTGAGAACCCTACTTCATGGATCCCGGGAGATATGCACCGATGACTGCTTGCAAGGAGAAGAGGAGAGATTAAAGAAAGTGTTGCTCGCGAACGGCTATCCTGAGAAGTTCATCGATGTTCACAGCCTGAAAAGACTGATCAAGACTGCCGTGAGTACGGTCCTTAAGAAGCAGGTCTTTTTGAACCTTCCTTTCAAAGGCGATCATATCACAACTGATGTAAGTCAAAAATTACAGTCTGCTCTAACCCGTACATACCCGGCGGCTGAATTACAGTTGCTACTCACGACTAGGAGTGTTGCTCAGCTAATTCACAATCGTGTCCTACCGAAATGTTCTGTCTCACATGTAATCTGTCGGTTCACTTGCAGTTGCGGTGACATCTACACCGGCAGAACAGATCGGTGCCTACGACAAAGAATGGCTGAACATACGCCTAAGTGGTTGGTGCGCACTATGTAGCAACAGGTAATGGCAACAGAGGGATTGAGACGAAATCCGACCTCATCCACAGCAAAGTACATCATGGAAACAGGTCACGTTGTTGACCTCGCCAATTAATTTCAAGTGTTGTTGCGTAATCGGAATCCGAAGTTGCTTGCTTTCTCCGAAGCCATGCCAATCAATACCCACCGTCCGGTTCTGTGTGTGCATAAACTGTTGACTCATGCAGTTTGTCTGCCCTGGAACTGATAACAGTCCCTGTTTCGTGTAAACCCAATCGTTGATTGTTTCTAATGTTGTGGCCATCCGCATGTTCTATATATTCCAATGTTTTACGTTAGTGCCTGAAGGGAGTAAACTAAATGTTAACATCTTGCCACGTGTCTTCTATCGTTACTGGTGAACTGGATCAAGGGAACCCGGTGTTTTAATATAATTTTGTCTATAAATTATGAAAATACGTCATGCAAATGTTCATAAATAAAAAACGAAGAATCCACAAGTATTCTAACACAGTTGACTAAATGAAGGCGGCCTACGCTTCGCACCCAGCTACTAGTATTCACCTCATGACAATAATCTTAGTTATCTTCCAGGGAAAACATTCTTGATGCTGAAAAGTCAGTCGCTAATGACAACAACCATTACTCTCACAACTAGTTACCCCCGAAAGAGCAGCTTAGAATATGATCTGGTTCAGCAGGTAATCCGGTCCGCTTTCACAACTGACCAGTGTTTGTTATTAAAACAAACTGACCTCCTAGTGTAACTTTAGAATCTTCAGTGTTTTACGATCTAGTGCCCTCGTTTACTCAGACGAAGTCTAATGATAGGTGGTTAGTTCAACCACCCGTTCGATATGATATGTATCTTTAGATGACTGATGAAAAGAGAGCTCAGTTAGCTCGTCGTGTTCCTCAACTTTTCTGAGTGGCTTTGGGGTACTGACTGTGTCTCACGTGATGGGTGATGGCTCATCTGCATACCGAACTGTTGTTTTCAGACTCGAGGAGACATAACCGAACATTAACCAACGGTCGTCAAAAGCTGCACCTTCGTGGACCATACGTTATGACTGGGAAATGGTGACTGACAAAGAAACAGGCAGTCAATGGCGGTATCCTTTTTTCATTTCCTAAGAGGCGATTACATTTTTGATTGACATTAAACATAAACTAGTTAACAGTAAGTCCAACCACCCTTCAATAGGTGCTTTAACTAACCTCCGCCTTCCTTCTTGGACTGGTCAACAGCTGTGCTTTCGGGGCAGGTTTTGGTGTTTTCAGGTCAAAAGCGCTGATACGGAAGTGATCACCCTTGAGATCTGGCACGTTAGATTTCGTGTTTGAGGTCACATAGCTTACTTGCAGAGATCCCTGCCGTACGACTCCAGATAGTGGAGTGACTTTGAAGCCATCCAAAGGGCAAGTTGCGGATCTGAAACAGAAAGTAATGGACTTGGTTAGCTTCGTTAACAACCAGGGTTTTCCAAATAGGTCATATTTGGTGTCAAAGTTGACAACAGTAGCTATGTTGAAAATACTGTATGTTGACACTGATAACGCAGTAAGAAGTTTAAGTGAGACAAAATGCACCAGTGTTATAAATCTCACCTGTGTAGCAGCCAAGGATCAATACATGCCGTATGAAATATATGTTGACATCCAGGATCCAAACGACGCACGGTTTCCCCAATCTGATATGTCATTAGACACAGACGACACTGACGCCCAGGTGCAAGTAATCCGCTAGTTTTTAACGATCCCCACTTGTCCAACCGAGCTTGTGATCCATTCATTCGGCCCAATTCGGCGACAGCTTGCAGTTCGGAATCGAACTCGTCCGATCGAGCAGACAAACCGCGTTTAACTCGTTGGCTGGTTGAGGAAGACAGTTGACGGTCACTCGCCGCACCCAATCTGGACATTCTTGGCACACGAATAGTCCAATGTGGCAATCGCGCCAAATCGGCTGTTTGTAATACTTCAAATTTTCCGGTCATCTGATGCCAACTTAAGTATTTTTGAAAATATGTTGAAAATATTGGTAATTGGTATTTTGAAACAACATATTTCGCTGACAAACCAAAGGAAAAGGTTACGAAGGTAGACAAATGCCTAAACATTTTCTGTCCTTATTGTGAGTGAAGGCTATAGATAAACACGGTAGACACTGTAAGAAGGGAAACATTCCACGAAAAAGAGAGTGGAAAATATAACAACGCTCCTGCAACATAAAGAGTGCACAACAAATATAACATTTGAATAACACATTGAAAATGTGGAAACAAACAGATGCTAGCTTTCTGCACCGGCTGTTCAACGCCGAACACAAATAACTGAAAATATTATCACAACACGACAATGTAGACCGACAAAGAGAAAGTAGGGGCGTTGTGTTGCTGCGCTCTAAAAGACCCTAAGGTTACGAACAGTTTTTTCTGGACACCTGGTGCTAATGTGAGTTGTCTATTTGCCATCGGCTTAGCGACACAAAGCAACAGTGTAATCTTGTGACACACAATACTCATGAATAAGACGTGGTCAGTATGTCTCTGTCAGTCAATGAAGAGGATTAATTTCGCTAATTGGAAGCTGTATAATCACAGTCTGACTCCATTTTTCAGAGTCCGAGACTATGTGCATTTGTAAATCTCGCCACATGTTTAATAAATTCAATAAACAAAACCTCTCGGTTGGAATCTTTCCCTCACGATAAAGACCATTCAGCAACGTGCCCATTGATGCAATCAACATCATCATCCTATGCAATAACAGAATGTGATCAGTTATGTAAATGATACCTATCGCTGCCGAAAAAGAGGATATGTGAACGCAAAACTATAATGTGTATTAGGTCCGTTTGGTTGTTGGCTCTATGTTTTTCGCTTCTAGAAAGTATGCACTGATATGTCAGTTCTCGAATCAGCATTGGACTGTATTCCGTTCAAAAATAAAATGTTGACCCCCTCCTGTGTTGTTAACGTTATAGTCTGACCATTTGTGCGTTCAAGCTGACACACACTGACGTGGGTTTGATTAAATTTCTTCGAACATGGAGTAAGGTCATGCAACTGATTTCGTTTGTCAGATAACGTGCGGTAGGATGATTAACATTAGAAACTACTCAGTTGTAGTATTGTACTTGGTTAATCAAAATTTGCCACATTCGCAATCTCCCATATCGGGTAGTTGACCACTTACTTGAGAAGTGTGAAACACACGATAAATCCAGAACAAATGATTTGCTCTATCAATATACAACACCATTAAGAGATGAGAAATAAAAATGCGATATCATCGTCGACAAGGAATTCAGAGACGAATGTGAGATGTGTTAGATGAAATATATCCAACTAACTCAAGATTAATCGAAGCTGTTGTGAAGACAATGTTGATGAAGGTGTTCGTGACCATGGTGATAATGAAGCATATTTGGACAAGGAGGGCATTGATAACAGTGATGAGGATGAAATGATTAACGAAGTTAGATCGCTCACTACATACCGAATAATTAACATCGTTCCCTTGAATTCCACCAACAAAATTGAGATTAACCTTACTGTGGTGCACGCCCGTTACTCGTGAGAACACCTCAGCAGCTATTCAATTCTCATTCCGTGTGACTTTTCAATGATTGTTAACTTCGAAATCTATCCAAAACTTTGGGATGAGTTTTAGATTGTACTGCCAGGATATTGCTGAATGACGTTTCCCATGCTAACTTAATGAGCAATACTATGGAATCTTTAAACCGATATGTGCTCTCAGTAGAAACTTATACGGCAAGTGTGTGTTCCCTCTGAAATGATGATAACCTACGTCTACCCCGAACAAAATGCAGTATTGTACAGTCAATTCTTTTGCCACAGCATAATGGTGCTCGCTGCGGCTTTGTAATAAAGATCTAGTGGGGTATATTTTGTTGTATCGGCTGAAAATGAGGGTCACTTCAATTTATGAAGGCTTCACCTATATTACCTATCGTCTGAGCCCACCTCCTACCTTTCAGTGTAGCTAGTCTATTGGTCACTCATGGGAGTGTTCGATTTCACCATCCGCGTTCACGTTGGATCCCACCTACCTCCAGAGAGCCTCAGGATGCGGTCATACTGACTTTTGTGTCACGCTAAATTTACACATTGCACCGTTTTGTCTGGTCGTATTGCTTAGTACAAACGGTTTATTAGTAGCTGTGGTCTTCCGGTTCCAAATGAAAAAAGTGCAGGTTCAAGTAAAATCGTCGTAACTCCAACTAAAACTGCTACATATTTAAGTAAATACCCTGATGAGAGGGATGACAGAGCTGATCACGTGACTAGTTTGGGTCATATTTAGAGGGGCTAGTGTGAACCAGTGGACGCATGCCTGCCAATTCGTTCTCTTATTCGCCGGACAAATTGCTTGCTGGGTGCAACCGATATTTTATTGTCCGATCTATGAGCCTTTGTTCCTGATGTTAAGAAGTGTCCAAAGTCGAAATCATCCCGATTACTCAAGTCCGATGCACAAAACTATTGTGACTAAGTGAATCAACACATCAAGGATTAGTTCGTCTCATGTGACTGAAAGTGATTTCACCAAGGCCTCTGCGTTTGTGCTCCAGATGGACTTTCACAGTTAGTGAGAATGAGCGTCACCATTGTGGTTCTTGTGGTCAGACTAACATACAGTTTGTTCTACAATTGGCCAACGTAAGTCAGTGCTGAATGTGTGCAGACACTTGCACCAATATGACCCAGGTATCGTGTGCGTTTTTTGGTGGCTGTGCAAACTCCATGTCCAGCGGGTGACCGTAAATGAATTCACCAGTATACACAAACACAACGTCCGAGTGCTATGTCCTGTTTGGTTTGTCTTTCTCTCTCACACACTTGTCGGAAAAGACCATTAAGGAAAGGTTTGATTACCGCTGACCGATTAAGCTCCGTTCTTCACTGGACATGAACGCGGTCTCTCAATGAATTGTGAATAGTGTGATCAGATGTCTGTTCGTCCTGATTAAGTACATAAGCATTTATATTTGAGGTACTGGAAGACTTTTAGCAACATCAAATAGAACCAGCTGGTATTACCTCTGTACACCAAATAAACACTGAAGTATTCAAGGTAGTTTCATTTAACTGAAAATGGTTGAACTAGTTGATTTCGAAATTTTAGCGTCTACACTGTTAGGCAAAATGAGTGGTTACGAGTCATCCACAGGATCTCCTACATTTATCTCGATGCATCACATAGATTGGAAATGCGCGCGAGACCACCAAGTACCTAAACAAGAAAATTCGTGTGTGAATACCCATACGACCGTTGAACTGTTTGACGATATACATAGGGAACCAGCCACAGATGCGAATTCAGTTCTTGTCAGGTTACGTTCAAACTTCTACTATACTGGCAATGTAGTAGATCAAAATTATTTTAATAGACTAAGAATGAACCTACGGTGGCTTGGACAGGTCCCATAAGGTATATTCATTGGTTGTAAACTGATTATTTTTACGTCACTTTTTGAATTTATCTACCGAAATAGGATTAATCAATTATGTAACCTACCCTGTGGGGTTCAGAAATTCTGACAGGTTTGATCAGTCTGCACGTACTTAGTGCGTGAGCTCAGTTTGCAGTTAACATTGCCAAAACAGGAGATAAATGGCGATGTATAGGAGTCAGCTCATAATCCTGATACTTTCAGCACGTCAGTGTACAACCAAGCTCAGACATCCTTTTGTACATGAGGTTCAACGAATGTAAGTTGTTCACGCTGTAATGATCTTATGTATGATGAAAGAAATCGAGATTTTTCATCCACGACTCAGTTGCACTGAATTTCAGAGGCAACACCAGGATTGTCATGTTCGTTCATGGGTCGAAAATTAGCTTCTGTCTGCTCTAGATTGTTCACACGCAAGCTATTTCACAAGTCTGTTTATGGCGTTATTTCCAGCGGACAGAGTGAATGGGGTGGATGAGATTTGTTGTACCTGTCATCGTCAGTAAGTCTGCGAAGTCATATGTGCGACGCTCTGCAGTTTGATAACTAATTCGATTTACTCACTTTCCATTAGATGATATACACAAATACTCAATGACCGTTCTGTAGGGCCATAGATTACAGACGAATTACAAATGACAAATTGACCAGAATGACTGTTTTTGGACTTTAGTGATGAAGTGAGTCGGTAACGATTGAAGGTTACCTAAAAAAATGTGACTGGCGCGGAGTCGTCATCTTTTACTATATTATTTGCATTTAACTAATAAACGCTTCCTCGGTGTTAGTAATTTTGTCAGTTGAGTACCTTTACCAGTGAATAAGAAATTCAGTTATCAGGCTTACAATACAGCTCTTGATCCTTATTGGCAGTCAATACTTCATAGTAAATGTCAGATGAAACACCATTTTAGGGCCAGAAACGGTGTACGAAAGGTTGTGGTCAAGATGAAGGATACGTATTTGCAGGTATACCAAGTCGAATTTGATTGTTTCCATATATTGTCAGAGACGTCCTACAGCCTGGTAAGCAGCCATCTGAATACCCACCGTTAACTCTTCATCAAACAGATCTCTGGTTATATTCCTTTGACAAACATCACAACCGGGGCGAAAGCCACTGTCCTGAACACACCACTGATTATATAACACGACGAATTGTAAGATATATTTTACACGATGCAGTGACTATTGGCGCCTCGAAAGACGGAGAATTACCAATTAGACAAAATGAGAAGTCGACAAAATTTGTAACGATTCATCATACAATTGTTGAGCACCTTAAGTAAAAGGCGACTTAGGTCAACGGGCCAAGGAGTCGGAAATCACCGCATGTTTTGCCTCATACTAGATAACCCAATCGAACTACTTATCAAACTGTTTCTTTATGGATGTAAAAACTGACACTCCTGTCAAGAATGCAAGATAACATAAAACGTCATCAATTCACTCCACGCACTACAGCAGTATAACCGTATTATTTTCTATGTGGTGACTCAAGCATGCGCAATATGTATGTAGATCAATAATGGATAGAAGACGCGCTTCAAGCCGAAGACACATCAGAGTCCTTTGGTCCACGATGGTCGTTTCATGTGTTACTTTAACCATTCCTGTCATCTTTTCAAACAGCTTGCCGATTGGCGATGAACTTGTACTTCCTTCGACTGAAGTTAAACAGGTCTTATTGGCTGAAGCATCAACATCGTAAATGTCGAATGGAATGTCCTTTGTGTTTGGTACTTCATAGGAGTTTCCTGATTTCTACGTTTCTTATAGCGAGCTCCATTTTTATCAAATCTCAATAAAAAACGGTTAACGAACCGAATTTTGCTGTTTAGTTTTGATTATCACAAACTAATTTCGGGCAAAAATAAACCACTCGTAAGGCGCGAGAACTTTGGAAATAAGAAGCAAGATTAGAGTTCATTCTAAAGATTTCTTCATAACCAGAATAATTTCATCATAGTTTCCCATATGATGCAGCTGATTCAGAGGATCGTTGAAAGAACATCATTCTATGGAAATTTAGAGCTGAGGACCAACCTGGGCTTCCCTGTAGTGTTCGTTGTCATCAGGAATTTCGGCTCCAAATTCTGTCCAAGGTTGACGGGAATGCATCGATTAGCAGCCACTTTGGACCATTTGCTTTGAAAATCCTGAAATTCAGAATGAATATCTAGTAACCACCCCTCTGAGAACAATAGGTTTATCACTATCATGAAGTTATTAGCACTTTCTGTTATCCCAAAATATTTTGTGCATAGTTTACCCTGCGATCAGATTTCCAGACTATGGCTACGGGATGCACCTTAAATAAAACTCCATTTTGAAACTCTTTATCAAAACAGTTCTCCAACTTATTTGCTGACTAAAACACTTAGTAGCGGATGTTATTTTGGGAATAGGACAGCCTCAGCTAATGGGTCCGGTTTAATATCATCCCTCCAAAAGATCGGTACTCGAATATCCCCGTTAGTAGGACTTCGGTTTTCAAGGTATTCTGGTGTGTTCCGGTGTGCAGTTGTGATCAATGACATTAGCTGCATACACAAAATCGAAAGCCTGGACAGTCAAAAAATGGGGAAGGAAGACAGTTAATCACAACACCCACCTCACGATATGTAAACTCATCATGTTGCTCGTGCTGATTGGAACTAAAACAGTTTGCACAAAGATAAGTTTTCGATTCTGGCACTGTTTCGTCCAAACAAACTTGGCAACGATAAATGTTGCCGAAAATCGGAGTGCACTGACAAACTATACATTGTGTGGCTGGATGGTGGGCTTTTAAAGTCGGCTGAAGCGGTTGAACTGTCGGAACATTTCCTATAGACGTATTAGACGGTTTGATAGTACATCTGGCCTGGGTATCCTCGGATGCTTCACGTAATAGAATGCCTAGTGGAGCAAATTCTTCACGGCATATTGGACACGGTACGGATTCTGAGAGACCTATAGATAAACATTATCAGAAAAAATTAAAATTGTTTACCACAAACATCAAAATCCACGTGGATGTTCAACCGAACAAACAAGCAATCATTTTATTAATTGTGTAAACGACTTCATTTGTTATTGTGCCAAATTTTGAAGCTTCTACTGTGATGAAATATGACTATCGACAAATAAGACAGCGATATTTACGGTGAGATTAAGTAGCAGGTGGGTGTATATTATGAAGCAGCCTTAAACCGACCTAGCACCGGGTAACAGGCCGGCTGATAATCACTGACATATCTACAACTTCGGTGATGTTCAGATAACTTAAGGACAATGTAAAATTGACTCGATAGTGCTGTAAGTATACCAGATGTGCGCACAATTATGTGCATGTTCTACGCAGGTAAGAACGTAGATGAAGTACTAATTCGCAGTCAGCGAGCCACTGGGTCAACAAACTAACAAGTGGAACAGAAAGAATGGGAAGACGAATGTGGAAAACTGAATGGAACAATAATCAGGAATACTTTGTACACTACTTCGGTATTTCTTCAGTCATTTTATTTTTTCTGTCAAGAGCAAACCTGTACCACAGTAGTTAGTGAGGCAAATGATAACACAAGCAACAACCTCTACGCAGCCAGTTATGCGATTAGAGCTATTAACACCGAGTATCTTTCAGATCAAACCAGAAGAACCCAGCGGATTCAGTGGAGACCAAACCTCATAATGACTTCGTCATATCCCCGTGAAAAGACATGGACTGTCCACCGTGTTGTCCTTGCTAGGTTTACTCAGGTAAAGTGGAACAACTGTAAATTATAAATTGTAGCTCAAATTTAACATGCTTAGGCATCAGTTCGTTCACTCTTTTCAATTATATACACGAAATAAGATACAAACACTTGAAGGTATGGGAGCTTACTGGCAAAAATTTTCAAAATGATCAGTCACCATTCAGTCAGATGTTCGAGAACAACGATAAAAAGATAAGAATGTAGATGCAGAGTTTATCCAAAAAGTTCCTATCCAAAATGGGTATCCGATTCGTTTATTTCTACAGGCATTCTAAGCCAATCAACTCTAAATCACTCCTCACAAAAGTACGGTGTTTATATCTTTATCCTGCAGTGATTGCGTAGATTTGATGTTGGACAATGAAATTACGGAAGTTGTTCACCGGTTTTTGAACTCGAGAAGTTGCATGAGCGACGACGGTGAAGGTGTAGGGAATGGAATAGAAGCACGTATCTCCAAGGTTGGGGCAGTATCCGCTAGACTAGGACACTCCTGATGGCAGAGAGGCGTCTCCCTAAGGGTTAAGGGTCACTTATATAAGACGACAGTGAGGGTTGTATTACTTGACAACAACGAAACATGGCCTTTCAGAGTGAAAGACGTGAACCGTCTTCAGATATCTGATCATCGATGTTTGCGTTCGATCGCTCGTATCGAGTGGCACGAACCAGTAGGTAACGAAGCCGATAGGCATCATGTGCGAGGTGGACAGCTGATGATCCGGTGTAGAAAAATGTGATCGTTCACCTAGGAGTTGATCATTGTAGATTGGGTTCGTCGTTTGAAATGGGTCCCTCGTGACTCACAGAGTCGGTGGTGAGATTGTGGCTAATCGGGTTCAGTGACGTGAAAGTTGTCGTTGTTTGGCCGAATTGTCTATGGAGTAAACGCATCACCTGGTGCAGGGCAATGTGGGCCTTAAACAAACTGTCTTATTGACGACGTCATATTTATAGCTCGACTGTTGGTATGCAAGTTGTGGGGACCTTGTTGAGTGAATGAATATAGACGAAGCTATTTTTAGTAGTTATGTCCCTTCCCGTTTCCTTCTTTATTCCTCTCTTTTCAATGCAGGGTTTGCTTTTTCCTCCCGTCATGGTTGTGTGGAAGATAAGCATCATTGTGAACCACCGATATATTGCTGGCTATGGTGATGATGGCCTCGTAAAAGGGACGATATAGTACTTTTCATGAAACAAAGAATGAGAGCGGGTCTGTACTGCTCTTTCACTTCCACCAAGCTAGCCGTGTTACACTAGACCACTCGTATTCCATTAACTCCAATAATGCCTGCGATGCCCACACTCGCCAAATCAAACGTTATTTATTAACTACTTTGTACCTGCTGTTTACAGTACATTAGGTACATGATGAGGGCACTGTACACTTGGATATCGACACACCTCCCCTTATGGCTTCTGAGTCCCAACAGTGCAACTACAAGGAGTGAAAGTACAAAGCGTTTA
>LUCH01000270.1:204249-235712 GCA_013368495.1 Paragonimus heterotremus | reverse complement strand
AACCCCATTTTATTACAGTGCTATCAGACTGAAACGTTCGTTTAAAGTTAGTCTGTTGTGAAGGCTTCAATAAACTAAGAACCTGAAAGCTAGTAATTGTCTAATCAGTGATACAGCTGCCCAATCAATGCAGCAGTAATCTAGGCTTGACCTCATTGTCATATGACAAGATTCCACGTGACTATCATTTAACTTGCCGCTTACTCTGTCCACGTTATTTCATCTGTAGATGAGCTGACTGATTCGCATAAGAGTGAAATTTTAAAGTTTCATTCGATAAAACACTTCAAGAACCCTGCTGAAACTTAAATTCATCGCCATGTTCTATTTGTGGAGAGCAGAGGACATTGCATAACTAAAACTACCTGATAAAGAGATGCATTACTGATGAGCTTTATTGAGAGCAAAACTCGAGTCTTGTGCCTGTTTTCGAAAGGGGTCAACTGGAAAGTCTATGAAAATGTGACAACTGCGATCAACTGTGGGTGATGTTCAAACTGCCTCACTAATTCAGCAGTCTAAATACCATCGTCTCTTGCAGGTTGTAAATCATGTTTCTTGTACTCATCACATGAGCCTCATTTGTGTCGTTGATGTAAAGAATAGCTACTGATATGACCTACGGGTGGGAGGATGAGCTTCACTTGACTAACCAACAGTAAATACTCGCTACTTATATCTGAGGCATTTCCAGCTTTTGAAGTGAGTGAACTGGCCGTAATATTTTATGCACAGTATATATTAGATTATATTATTATTGTATCATATTATGTTCAAACGCTGGAACGCCTCCTGTCTGTCAGCATTTTACCACAGTGGCATGGGGCTATAATCTACCTGAAAAACAACACCCTATTTCAAACGTTCAGAGTCACCAGGTCATAGCTACTTCTGTGAGACATTAAGGATATGGACTGGTCAACTCCCAACGTTGGGCTGAAATCTATAGCTAATCTGTGACACCAGTTACCTCGACAGGTGTAAAAAACGTTAACGTGAACAGGCAAATAGATGAACTGTTGGTGATTCTGAATCGACTACATGGGAGTTTCTGTCGGACGTGTTACAATCACATTTCAAATACGGGCCTAATCGAAGTACCGATTTGCTAACCGAGAATAGTACAAACACATACTATTAAGCTTTCGCAAAATTGCAGCAAATAAAATAATTGTATAATTTTGTTCCAGATATTCTTGCTAATTTGGTACATAGTTAACTTTTCAAAAGTAACGATATGATGAACAATTGTCTTTGATAGTTCTTTCTCGAGTCAATACAATTACATAGGTGTCATCACGATGTCATAAGACAAAGCGTAGAAAAAACAATTGACTGTTAACGAGTGACATCAAAGGCTAATGCTAGACTACGCTCATAATAATTGGTTAGGCCCAGGCAGATATAATTCACATCATCAAAAGTCGTTTTCTAAAGTGGACATGCAACCAGTTTACTTTTCATAAAGACTGTCCAAACCAGACTCATTCTACTGCTTTCCAACAAGATTGCTTAGCTCATTGTTTTAAACTAATTCCGTTGGCTGGTTACTAAGATCCAGATTTCGGAAAGATACTGTGGTCATATAACATTTTGTTTTGGAATGTACCATAAGTCTAACAAATCACTATAAAGTGTCAAATGCGACGCGCAAGTAAATAAACAGTATTTAGTGGGCATGCATCGTCCACTTCCGGCCAGTGGGCGTACACAGAGATTTGAATTGTTGTACATTGAAGTATACCCCGTGCAATTTTCCCAGTATGTTCAATTGATCGTTCGTCGTCTAGGCCCAAGTTTTCCAGTGTATCGGTTTAAATTTATTTTGCATTTTGTGAGTGCCTCAGGTTTGTAGTTCAAAACTTCTCTAACACATCAGTCACACTATCTACCTGAACAGTCACAAGACCATTGGTTTGATCACGCTTTCAGCAAAGTTGTACTTTGACTGGATTGCAAACTTGTTTCAGGAAAATACAAAACAAATTCCAGGAAAACTGTTGTGACAAAACTTCGAAGAAGAAGAAGAAGAAGAAGAAGAACGATAAGATACACACACAAGCGCACATCTCAAGATAACAGTTGGTCACACCTATTGTCAACACTATCAGGATGACAGTCAATAAGGACTGAGTGGCCTTGACAGTGGGCAGATCAGAGCAGTAAGATAAATGCGTGCTCAAGTCAACGGTAGAGATCAAGCTAAGATATATGTTGCCCTACCACACTGCAGACAAATAGACGAATGATGAACGTTGACCAAATATACATGTAGCGCACAAAGTTTATGATATTCTGCAAAAGCCTCCATTCTTTCTACTACTGCTATTACTCATTTAAGACTGTAATATATCAGACAGTTATTCTGATCTAAAAAGGATTTTATTGCATTGGACAAGTGAAAAAAGCTAGTAGGATATTAAGAAGACCTTCTGCATACGATACGATTAGTTATTTTGTCTGTAACATATAAACCACTATTGGTTTTCACAAAGTTGCCCTATCTTTCATAAACTGTCTACCATGCTGAGTGAAAAAAAATCACATGCACCTACACACCTACAAACGTCAGTCCAATGGGGGTTGCCCTGGGGTGTGGATAAGTATTGCAAGAACGTCAAAGAAAGAAGGTACTAGATCCCTGATAAAGCTAAAATCGGACATGTGTATAAACTGTTGTCTTTACAAAAGGAAGCTGTTTTTAGAAAACGTTGCTTAACTTCCATCACTACAGCAGTAGCAGTGGCTTTTTCTTCCTGGATAACGAGGCATGAATTCGTTGCTTGCGATCTACAGATACAAGCAAAAAGCCTTCAAAAGGATCAGCTCCATTTCATTACCGTGCGCACGCTCTACCATTCATGTGACGTGAAATTTTCACCAGTTTTCCGAAATTGAACATCAGTTTCCAGCCTAGGGTGTGCAATGAAAGAAACACAACTTCATCAGAGCCGTCCATTGGGTCATGCATCAGTGAGTCGTCACAACATGCTGCAATTCATGAGCAAGTTCAATGTCAGTTGAATCAAAATAGACACTGGGTATGGTCGGTTCCGCCAACAGTGGACACCACAAACAAGACAGTAGGATATTCCCGTAAAACAAAACAGGGTCGCGCGCATGAGCATGCTGACGTAAACGTTTTAGCTGTAGTCTATTAAATGTTGGTATACATTGACGCCACTCTATATAATGTCAGTTAGAGTGATAAAAGAGATTTCTTTCTTGTAGTCTATGAGTTTACCTGCAATTGTGGATAGGCTTATCTAGAAGGAACCAACAGGATGACTAAGATAAGCGAACATTTCGAAACAGATGAACAGAAAATAATTCTCCTTAGTACATGAGAGTTTGTGAGTATCTCATAAGGCTTACTGACTGAATACTAAACACCCACGTGATACTGATAATCAGGAGGACTAGAATAGTATTCATTGTATTCAAGCACATATGAACCTATCGATTGCTCAAATTCATGAAGACGTTGGCAATTTACAAACACAAGCCACAGCTCTGTGTTGAACAGGTTACCCACTGTGACATTGGTACTACCGTGCTTTTAGCAGGCCGTAAAATAAAAATTCCCCTTAGCAATTTTTCTATTTCGCACTTTCGAGTGAACTATTAGTGGTCCTGTCACCCATTACATGAATGAAGAAATATTGCTAGAGGTGGATATATTTCAATAAATTTTTGTTCCCAATAAAATGGGATCATTGGATCAAGAAAACAAAACCGTACACTTACAGCGAATAGCTCAAACTCTACTCAATCATCCAGTTTGTAGCCTAACACCTGTTAGTAACTCTCATGCTATACGCTACAAGTTCACACGTCATTCCCGTTTGACCTCCCACACCAAGACAGGAACACTCACGACAACTGGGATCGAACACTCGAGGGTATGAATGTCAAATCACTCACGTGATGTTGTGCTAACACAATACTGCATGTATTTTGTACACAAACCCAATAAAGCGCAGTGTTTTAGATCTAGCCAGCTGTTCGGTTTCAGTGCGGACAGAACCAGTTATGTATTGTAACGTGCGGTCGAAACCAACAAGCGCGCACAGGTTGAATTTCAATTGTGTAACGGAGCTTGTCGTTGTGTTGTCGACGCCGTTTTTGTTTTCGTTTATGTAAGTCGTGTGCATGGCCTACTGGGTCTTTGGCTCATGTTTGTTCTTGTTGTTTCCTTTAACAGGATTATTGTCGGAACCCCTACTTTGGAAGAACGCTGTCCCCCGGTGTCTCCACGTTGCCCTGACGTTGGTCCACAAGCGTAACAGACAACCAGAGTAAAGACGACCGACTTGCATCGGTATCGGTAAGCGTAATAGAATCAAGTGGACGGGTAAAAAAATTAGCTATTTCACACGAGAATCTCCGAACAATCACTTACGTGCATTGTAATAACATACGTGTCCACGAACTATTCACCTGAATGCTCAATAACGTTCGGATGAAACGGCAGCCTACGGTTCTTCCCATGGACAGCCGTTAAGCGATGTGAACTTGTGCTTTCGTTCGACGTTGGTAGATAACAAGTACTAAACGAAAATCTCGATTTAGCCCTACTCACTGACAGTAGGTTCAGTGAAATTGTGCCTCATGAATCGTTAATCCAACTCGGTTTGGAACACGGGCTTTCATCGATGAGTGTCTGCACTCGTATTTAATTTGAAATAACCTCCGAAAATCCTAACAGTCAACTTTTGTTCATTATCTGAATACTGACAACCACCAAGATGTAATCGTCCGAAGAACTACAAGGGTGCCATTCGTTCAACTATTCGACGGTCGTGATCAGCGCAGTCGATCGTTGAGAAGTACTTGTCAATTTCCTTTTCATTCTTCAGCCAGTCGCTTCCTCGAACTACAACATACTATCCGTTACTTTTAAGCAAGACCTAAAAAGAACGAGATTTCCTTATAGCCTTTCCATGGTTTAGCTAAATGGAGCGCTGTTATTGAGAATGGCCTCTTTCCTATTTTGTTGGAACTCACTGAGATCGCCAACTCTCTTGGCGTCTGTTCAGAATAGATAGTCACAACGTACGGTGCTGGATACACCACGTTTACTGGCAGGAAATCATCTATGCTGAGATTACGGAGGTGTTGTTCTTATACCTGCCGGAATAAGCATTTCCCTTTCAACCCTTCAAAAAGAAGGAAGAAAAGTGACAATGGGGTCTTCTCGGAGTCTTCGGTATTCCAGTGTGTGAAGATCAAGGATTTCGAGCCGAGACTTACACCGAACGTTCCGAAGACCTACTACAATTTTAGTCGCAACCTGCTCTACCCGCTGGAGCACATTTATGTCTTTCTTGAGGCCAGAATAAACAGGTGAGTTAGCACATTTGAGCAATGACCGGACATTGAGTCCCGTAAGTATTTAGGAAGGCCTTCACGTCAGTTCTGGGAAACGTCCTTTTAATTATATCCAGTACAGCAAATCCCTTTTTGCTGCTTTTTCTTAATTGAGTGAGAAGGACGAATTTAACGACAGCTATATAACCAGGTCGTTTTTAAAAGTCGCACTGACAACAGGTATTTTCGTTTGTGTATAATGTGCCAAGAAGACGTTGTCAGAATCGTCACCAAGAGACAAGTCTACGCACTTATCGTCGTTAATGGGAAGACGTCACACTAATGAACATTGCTTAACTATATTGAGGTCAGTTTGCAAAATATTGGGATTACGATGATTCCAGATTTTCAAATTATCCACATGAGGACGAGAGTGTTTGGAAATCCTCTTCGGCAAATCGTTGGTATAAACTGAAAATAGTAGTTAACCATGGGCAGATCCTTGTGGTGTACCCGTTGAGATAGGTGTGATGGAGAAAAGATCACAGCCAGCTTTAACAAGAAGAGTTTCGTCGTTAAGAAACAAGACGGTCCAGAGGTGAACATCGCATATGATGCCTTATGCCTCCGGAATGAATTGCAAAAGATTTTGGAAAATATCGTCTGTTATCGGCCTCCCTAAATTTGCTTCAAGCCGAACAACTCAAACATCTGTGGACTATCTGACTAAATTGTCGAAGTTGGCTTGATTTCTACTGATCTACAAGACAGAGACTGGCAAGCGCAAACACGAGTTCGTCGATCAGACATTATAGCTTCTACGAGTCAAACGTATGTTAAAAGTAGTCACTGTTCAATTACTCCACCTGTCCTTTAAAATAATTAACGTTGGCAAGCCGTTATTTTACACATTGCTTTAAACTCCTAGTCTGTGCCTCCTGTTGCCTTCTGGTTAAGCCATTTGGTTCCATCAAGCCTTCAGTCATTTCTACTTAACACAGTCAAACAACCTCTAAAATATACTTGCTCAGCGTTCTGAATTTTCCACTGTACGTCTGCCGGCATCCTTCACTGTATGTGGCTTCTATGTGTCAGCCATAAGTTTAACTTTACTAGCCACACTAACTGAACGTTTCTCAATTTGAACGACGTGTACTAACAAACTTCTGATTGTATCTGAATAAACTAATAGCTCTGCTTCGATTATTTTTTCAGCAATAATAGGTTTAGTCAGAATAAACCACTTTTCACTGTTTAGAATATCTTTGAGGAAATCTGTTGCTGTACAAGTTTGGTCTCCTCATTTGCTAAGATCATCATGCAATCTTTTTGCTTGGAAACCAAGTCATTTAGCGAACGATATCAGCTCGTATCATCATTCATTCGTAGTGTATAACTGCTGCGTATGTCTACATGAATCAGGAAAGTTCCGGAAAATTCATCTGCCTATCATTTTTATTTAGGTGAGTTGTGTGATATGAAACCGTCCAATAAAGTGGGGTTACCTACTTCGTGCTGACGGACCAACAAGTTCTTACTACTCACCAAGTATATGCCTGGAGATACGAACTGAATTTAATGATGCGGATTTTTCTGTTGTTGATTTACTGTTCCTGGATAAGCGCAGCTCAGAAGATGAGGCAATGAGAGCTTTAAGAGGGTCGTTTTGGAAATGTTGACCTTCATACTCACGTTTGACTAGGCTGTTCGTCAGCAAGGTTTAGACACCGTGATATTAAATGTCTTAACCTCATGACGTTAATTTTATCCCTCCCAAAGAGTACCTTCTAAACAAGGACTGTTTTGATAATTGTCAGCATCAGGTAGCAAGGTACAAGTGTCTGCGACGATTATGTCGGTAGCTACAATCCACTATCATGCTTGATAATTTTACAGAATGATTTTAATTACTTGCCACAGTTAAGTTTCGCGTAGTATTTACGGTCCCCTGATGAGAAATCATCATTATATGCTCCATCGGCTTAATAGTATGTTAGTTTAGCTAGCGCTTAGCTTTATTGAACTTTTGTAAACGATTTTGTTAGATTTCCATCATAGCGCGGTGAAAATGTAGTCATCCTGCATTTGGCATTCTTTTCGAGTTACAAGACAACAGTCCCGATGGTTCAAAAATATGCTCCTATTTTCTTCCTTCTTGATGTTCTATGCAGTACATTGTTTGCTTCGACTTCAATGCTTCCTGACAAAAACTAACAAACCTTGACCAAACCACTCTTTGGCACGCTTGTTCCTTACATAACCTAATAGCCCATAATTCTGATTTTCGGCCATCTTTGATTTCCGTCTAATTCAATATTAACACGTTTATCGTCAATCTTCAGCCTTGTCGGAAATTCATCTTTCGGGACATATACAGAGGCAATATATAGTTTACGGAAACAAAAATATCATCTACCATAGGTAACCCCATATTGCTTCGAATATTAAAAGTTAACAAGTTTAACCAACAATATCACAGGGTTTTACAGTGACCAGCGATCGTGTGGCTTCTCTAAGGATCGCGACTGCGACCGTGTTTTCCCACTTGTCTGTTCTGTACGCGTGCTATAGGAGACCGGATACGAACTCATTGCCATTTTCTTAATTCGTGCAACTAATTGCACACAGCGAGTGCTTGCCCTTTCTCTAACGACTCATTTATTATTCCATTCTTCAAGGTCGTTCAACCCAGACTTTTTCGAGTGTTATTTAATGCACTCGGAAGTTCCACACACTTTTCGATCGGCGCGATTTTGAGCGCCGCCGAGTGGGTTGTAGCCCACTTCGCGCTTCTCTACTTTCTCCTCTTGGATGCTGCCGTTCATCTCAGACTAGGTTACAGCTAACTACTTATCACATTCCCAAACATTGCTGGAAACATACGGTTTGTTTCCAAACCTCAATGCGTTCCGTAGTTTGATGCCTGTTGGGACTACGTTTCTATTGTTCTTCAGGAAAAACGCTTTAAGTTGTTAGTGGACGAGGGTTTAGTGCATACCCACTTGTCCACTAGAGCTTTTCCTTAAACTGATATCATCAGTTTCACCTGAATTGTACATTTTAGAAAAAACAAAAGAGCTTATGCTTACCTAAATCCGTGCTGTACAAAAAGAAATCATTTTAAATTGAGTCGAAGTATTTTGAGATAATGTGTCTGGAGAATAACAGAAAATATATGAGCGCCATGATAAAGGGACGACTTGAAATGTAAGCCGGAACCAGACCGCTTTCTAGCGAATGTATTAGAAGCACACTTCAGCAATCAACAAACAAATAGCCAGATGGCTCGCGAACCACAGTACGGCTCAACGGTGAAAACGAAGATGTTGTGAGTGAAGTAAATAGGTCCGGTTTTCTGCAGAGTTTCTAATGGCTTGTCATTTAGAAATGTTTATCTGTGTAAATGCTATGGGATATACTACGTGGACTCGATTTTATAGTGTTTACTTGGACGCTTGCACGTCATTGAGGACTTTAACTCATTACTTTGTTTGTCACTGTCGTTGCCTTGTTCAGAATGTTGTCTTGCATAAGAAAACATTTCCGAGAATTTTATTATCGCCGTTTTAAACAACGCTCAATGAATGTCAATCAACCTGGTGTTTTTTCAAATGGTTTCTGTTGATTAGTAGCTTTGAGCCTTGGCGTGGACGGAATTGACCAACCATATGACTTCCACTCCTTAAAGACAATACGCCGTTTGCTTTCAATGTGCACGTTTTTGAACTTAGCTTCTACTGAATATTGAAAGTAGTTTCTCCAACCTCTAGAACACTTTCCACCTAGAGCAGTTAAAATTCCCCGTGCACTATGATTGAGAACCTTATCCTTGCGACAACTGCACATCCACCATACCGTAATAGGAATGGTATTATCCTTGTTTGATTACGTTTTCTCTTTTTTAGCCACAAAGCCGGGTATTTCCCATGAACAAAAGCACCTTTCAATTCATGCTTAATGCATCACCATTCGCTTACACCCTCATTTTCTTGCAATTGATTGCATTAATTGATTTGTGAACTACAGACTTTGTTCTTAATCTCTCATGAAACCTGTTGTGTATGGTTTGATCGTTTTCCCCCAAATCCTTTCTAATTGGTGTGCTTATGGTTCTGTCTGATATTTACCAAACACGTAACACATAAAACACGCTCTTAACACGATTGTATTCTTTCTAACCTTTCAGTACATCTCAGACAATGGCTGCTCCTAATTAATACTCAGTCTTAATGGACATCATCTCATTAAGTGCTGTTCCAAATGCGGTTTCATTTAATACACTCTAACCGGTGCGAGCACATTGGTATATATATGACACATGTCTTCTACCCTTCAGAAAGACCTAGTCTCGGGTAATCGAAAATTTTGTTACACATTTCTCCGTGTGTACAGTACTGTCCCGTTTGGTTATCATCAGGGAAAGCTGACGCCATTGTTTTGGTGGTAGTTGCAGATACTCGATTTTCAAAGACAGTTAATCAGACATTCTTTATTAAATCATGATTTTAATTTCAAACTTGAATACGTACGCACCCTTCCCAGAAACAATCTAGCTGAAAACTTATGAAACCGGGCATCTACAATAAGGTAGTCTTCTCACAGAGTTAACTGAATTGTTCTGCATGTGATGCGATATGCCTCAGTAACGAATATTATTATCCAACTCCTAAGCTTTGTGGAATTCCGATGCTGACATTTCTACAAACGTTACTTACTACATCTACAGAACTCTTAAGGATATTCTACTCTGCCGTGGATACCGCATTTCCACTCTACTATAAGTCGATGTAATATATTGCTAAGGCATTATCTTTAATGTGCACCTTCTTATTCTTTGCAAGATTTTCATGGCATACGTTTAAACAATGTCATAGGATTTTCCGATTACATTGGGATACTTCACACACAGGAGGGTAGTATTACCTGCGAATGATTGTGTTATCACCGCCGTTAAGCTTGTAACATTTTTCATGTTCCAGCAGGTTTGATTTTTACGTTTTTTGTGAATGAACATAAGACAACCAAAATTTGCCAGCAATCAAAGGAAAAACATTGAGCCACCAAATACGAGTTCAACCTGAGTAGCTTGCTGTTACGGTGAGCTCGCTTTTTGATGACCACAGGTACATAACCGTCCATTCAGATTTGTTTTCCCTGGAGTTGACGCAATATAGAATGTAACTTCCGAAGGCTGTCACTGGGCGGTGGACAAACCTACCTTCCTAATTTTTCTTGCTTCCGAAACTTTTGAATTTGAGTAGTTTTCTGCAACCGATATGCATCAAAGACTTGCCAACACGAATAATAAAATCATACATCCAGCTGGTGCAACTGTAGCTAATGACCGACTTCTTTTTGGGCTGTAGCCTTCATCTTTCCCCTGTACCTTCGAACAGCCGGATATTCATCTATTGTTAGGCGTTCACTTTGTGAACCCGTTAATGCAAGCCCACCTCATGTGGCAGTGGGCTCTGTCTTCCTTATGTGCTTTCTGAGGAGATCCGTGATGACCTCTTATTCCGCTAATAAAATTCAGTTTCCTACTGCGCCTTGTGAAGATTTTTTACGCAGTCACTTGGATCAAATGATGACGAAATGATTGTGGTAACCTCAACAAGGAATGATTTTCTTATGTTTATCTTAGTCAACCTACTCATGTTTGCTGCTTGTCAATCCAATTGCCAGGAGAGGCACATTGACGCTGGATTCCTATTGTTGGCCCCATCAAACGGCGATATGATTAGGTGAAATATTGGGATCGGAGAGAAGTTCCGCGGATGTAGTGCCGATCAGTAAAAGTTCAGCGCACTTGACTCGATATTTTTCGTGACCTCATTGTAATGATCAAGGCGATTTTGTTGACAGGGTAGAATGGCTTTCTTTTTGCAAGTTATTGTACATTTTGATACCTACATTAAGATAGATTAACGTGTGAGCAAATCTGACTTAGTACACTGGTGTATACTGTTTTCTATTGTGTGCAGAGTTAACACGTTTTTATTCCGCATGGCCCACGTCGGACGGTTTTTGTCCATGGAGAGACGGTCATGAATTGTGGCTATAGTAAATTGCACTTGATACCTCAGTACAGTTACAAGTCTACCGGCTTAAATTGAGCGCGCATCGGCTTCAACTGTCCAAAAAGTTCTTTACGTTAGTTAAGCTAGGCATTATATACGGTTACAATTCAATCTCAGGGTGATTATTTTTTTCCAAAACTTCGAAGCGCTTTATGTTGTCATGCGTACATCACAGGCCACTGAGAAACTGCCTTTAGTTTACTGTAAGGGAGACAACATGAATTAACAGGTAACTTATGGAATATTTAGGACACACACGTATCCTTCATACTAGTGGAGGAAACGCTCAATCAACCTCATGCGATTTGAGACCATTTCCGCCAGGAATTGTCCGGCCCTATATTTTAACTTCTTTGGTCGTGTTAGTTCATGGGGTATTGTACTGCCTTTCTACTATCCTAGTATTTTTATTTTGGAACTCATCGATTTATTGGTTAGAAATTAGGGAGGAATATTCTTTCATCTCAATAGGTTAAGACAGAAAAATGATAAATTCAGGTCGGATTATTTGAGTCTTCTCAGTCGTTTTATAGGTTCACTGATGAATCCTTAGTTGTCCAAAATTTTATCTTACCCGGACCCAAAACATGGGTCTCGACCGAATCAAATGTAGTCATTGGTGAATCAACCCACTGCCAAGCAAACAAAAAATCACGTTTGTATGATCCGGTTCTTGTACATCATTTTGTTATTAACTCTTCAAAACGTCTATATACCACTACTTGGACTCTTCCCAGTAGGCCCAGCGAATGAAAAGAACTGTTTATTTCACACACTTAGTCATCATGATAATCATCGAAACCGAGCTCTTTGCGTCTAATTCAAATCCAACCTGGAGATCAAAAACCTGTTTAATTGTCATTCTGATAGAACCTCTAGCAAAGGTGGCGTCCCAACGTGTTACACTTTTACTTTGCTAAATATTATTCAGCTTGCCGATTATGTGTCACTTCACTACCGGAGTGTATCTATAGCTTCGTAAAACGGATTGACTCTGGAGACTGGCTAGCTAATGTATTCTTTCTTCTTTTAACTTCCGACCTTTTTTGATGTTAACTAGTCATCCCTGGGTCGGAAAAATGGGTTGATCACGATATTCCGTTATCCTTATCATAGGAAACTTGATCTAATTTGAAGTTAGGTTCATTGTTGGCTCACATGCGAGTTTTGGAAATTCAGTAACTGCAAAGTTGCTTAATTCGGTAATCGTCTGGGGTTTAATCGGACAGATTCGAGAGTACATATGGTGTCGAATCGAGCAATCCCCATATCGGCTGGAGTGTACTCTTACCACTGTGGACTTGGTGGTCAATATCCTCGAAGCATCAGCCAATTCGAATTTAACTGAGCACGTTGTCGTCACTTCTAACTTTATTTGTTGAGACGAGCGGCGGCCCGAGCCATAGTACCTTTTGGTCAGGCTCACGGCTGTGTTGATGAGGATCCAGTACAAAACCTTCAGATAAATAACAACAGAACGCATCGAAATTCATATCCCGTCTTTAGATTAAGAAGACCCTAAACCACTATGTCCTGTTCACGGTCTGCGTATAAACACGGCTGTTGAAATTAGCACAAACTTGTCTATTGGTAAACAAGAGAAGGCTTCCTGCCAGCTGCTCTACTGTGAACTCAGGGTGATCTACGATAAACCGAGGACCTAATTGAAGTTCGAGACGTCATAAACAGTGTCGTAGTAGAAGTTCTACATCTGTATTCACGATCAATATCCGGCTGTCACTCAGAAAGACCACCACTTTTATGAATAACGGTTCACGAATGGATTTTCTTTCTATCCTAAAAGCTGTTTCTGTATTGTGTCTTCCATTCGTCAAACAAGGGCGGATGTTCTCAAGAGGACAGATCTTTCACAACCTACTAGTCTCATCGCTGAATTTGCTAGCGTGCTGTTGGACCATTGCGATAACAACTTTTATAGCGTCAAGCTTCCGGATGTTATAATCATATTAGACAAATTTCCGCCAATTGTACAGGCCGAACTGCGCAACTGCAAGATTGTGCGCCTTCGAGCCAGACAGAATTTTGTTTCTTGCTTTATTTGGAGACGAAAAGCAGCTTGTTAACCTTCTCAGCAAGTTGTTTGCCAACCTGTCTAACAGGGTTCTGTTATTACAGACTGAGGAGTGAATGACTTAACTTTGTTGTGACCGGCAATCGTGTGGCTTCTCTAAGGATCCCGACTGCAACCGTGTTTGCCCGCTTGCCTGTTCTATACGCATGATTCTGTGTACCTCTATTATAGGAGGCCTGATATGAACTCAGTGTCACTTTCTACAGTTGTGCAACTAATTGTACACAGCGAATGCTTGCTCTTTCAATAACGACTCATTTATTATTCCCTTCTTCAAGATCGTTCGACTCGAACCTTTTTGGGCGTTATTTAACGCACTCGAAGATTCCAAGCACTTTTCGCCTGGCGCGATTTTGAGCGCCGCCAAGTGTGCTGTGGCCCGTCTCGCGCTTCTCTTCTTTTTTTCTTGATTGTTGCCGTTGGTATCAGATTAGGTTAGAACTAACTATTTATCACATTTCCAAATATTGCTGGAAATATACAGCTTGTTTTCAAACCCCGCTGCGTTCTCTAGTTCGATGTCTGTTGGGACTACGATGCAGTTGCTCGTCAGGAACGGCGTAATAAATTGTTAGTGGACGACAGTCTAGCGCATGCCCACTTATCTACTAAAACTTCCACCTTAGAAGGTATTCCTTTGATAGCTGCCCGATAGTATTGTTTCTGTAGCTCATATCCCTGCCTTTAAAGTTTATTTTAATTTATTAATGAGCAATACACGGATTCATGGTTGAATGATCGAGATACCTAGTTCTAGTCAGCTTCTTTATTCAGCAACAAGCGGAGGCCTGTCAACCTAAAAGGAGATGACTGAGAACAGCACAGAGTACAGCTCGTGGGATTTGAATAAAATACCTGGGGCAAATTAGAAATAGGAGTCCAACAAGGATTTGATTAAACGTGAGGCTACCAAAGCTTTGATACGACCTCTGGACGTGCAACTTGAGATTTAAGAAGGAAGAACTTTCCTAAGGATAATAACCTTGTAAAGGAGTTTCATGAGTGTGGTCCAAATATCCTTTGCGGGTGACATTTATAAATCGCTGCAATGAAAAAGTGCTTAACGAGACATATGTTTAACAAGTTTTCGCAAGCAAAATTACTGTGTAGCCATTGGAATTGGAGTGGAATTGTAATTTAAGATCCGTGCATTGTACTTCTAATTTGCACGACCAGTGGGGTAGTGACAAGATTAAAACGCTAACAGCGAGTATGTTTTCTTTAAGCCAAAGTACTCGACTTGGTGAGCATACTCAAAGTGCAGTCTCGCACGAACCATGTAAACTGTTTAACCAATTTTTGGTATTTACCATGGTAAATTTATCTACCATCCACAGAATAGCAATTTTTTTGCACCCAATTCGTGATCATAGATGAAAGACATGCTAGGCGGTATCCAGGTTACTAGGTGTTTCCTCATATTAATTTTCGTGGTGTTCACTACGTTGCGCATGTTGTGGATTAAAAATGTGCTCTCAGGGTCCAAAGTGAGGTAATTTCACATTTGTTTTCATCTAAGGAGACAGGTCAGTCGTCTGACTGGCGCTTATTGGCGCTACTGTGCTACCGTCACGATTAATCTCTAACACAGCAGGATAACTGAAACTCCAGATTCTAAGTTGTCAGTGTAGTGAAGAATGCTGCTTTAAACACCGTTGTGGCGGTCTTTAGGATAAATAAAAAGTAGCGAAGTACCAGACAGTGAACCCTGATGAACTCGCGCTTAAATATAAAAAGGTGACCAAAAGTCCGAGTCTGAAAGTTCTCTAACCAAGAAACAAAGCAGTCTAGTAATGAATTGCTTCTTGGATCCTGTACGCTACCAAGTCGCGACTGAAGGAGTCATACATGTTCCATAAAACACTTTTGGTTGCACATTTTTGACCGTGCATGCTCGAGAGTCTTGTCAGAACCAAGAAAGACAGCACATGAGATGCGAACACCGTCTCTGGTCTCCATTAGGTTATTCGCAAATGTTAGCAAATATATTTGCCTTTCATGGCCGGTTAGGAAGATAGCCATTTCTGGTAAAGGAATAAATATCTTTTCATAAGGATTGGTTAGTTTCATGTTGTGTTTCATGGGGTGTTATTAATACTTACTGACTGATAGCTAGTAAATGAGTGCAGGTCGTGTATCCTGAAGATAAGCGTGATTGTGGCACTGTTTCATGCGAACGAAATAGTGACATCTAGGGGTGTCTGTTCAAAAGGCTCGCGAACAAATTCTGTCAGATTAAGAGTTTCAGCTGCTTTTTGAGGGTTCTAATATGATTAATACATGATAACATCGTACTACCCCAAGCGACACACAGCCCCATTTTTAATGGGGCAAAATGGGGATTTTATGGGACGAAATGGGGCTTCAAAAATAAGTTAGTTCTCCAAGATAATTACATGACATTATCCGATGCTGTGTACTTCTGGTGATTCCTTCATTTCTGTTGTTGATGTCGGTGCCTATGTGCTAACCTGTGTCATTATTTTTATTCTGTGTTAATGCAATACTTTCAAATAACTAATTGAGTTCCGCGTGGGTTCACTTCAAATTCCGGTAGGTTGCCGTGATCTGTTATTTATTATTTTCATGTTATCGCGCAGTGTTGATTATACCACAGAGAAAGTAAAAGCTCGCCGTCAGGTGTCAATTATTTACCGAAAATGCAGTGCCCCCAAAAGCCCCCCGGGGTTCCCTGAGAAACAATATGGGCGTGTTATTTGGGTTGTGATCTGTTATTTGAGTATGTCATACTCAAATAGCTCGCCCCATATTGGGATTGTAGTGGCCTGGAGATACCCCCGGTCTGCTTGCTGTACGATGTGTAAAATCCTTCCTAAAATCTTAGCTCACATTGTACATAGGACCTTAAGGATCTTTGCCTGCTGTCTGCCTGATGCATGCGATCGCGTTTGTTTGTTTGCATGCTTGTCGGCCTATGCGCGCCATACTCACTTTCCGGCTTGCTCGCGCGCTCGGCTGTCGGATCCTTATCCTCCCTAGCTATTCCGCGTATCGGTGTCGTTTAGCGCTGATCGAGACCACTTGTAATTATCGCATAATATATTTTCGGTCTCCACAATTATCTGGTATTTCCGCGTATACCTGATAAAGCGTTAATTTAGTGCACATACGCACTAAAGGATGACTCGAGTCATCCCAAAGAAAGCAAAAAACATTTTAGATCATCATGCACCACAGTGCTGTTTGGAGGATAACTAAATCTTACTCGCATGAGGGATCACTGACGTCAATAAACTCTAGTTAAATGTTGAGCAAATCTAGACGATTTTTTAGTACGTTATTCTCACTCGATATTTTCGTTGGTTCTCGTCTTGCAAAAGAAATGAAGTTGGCCCAAATTCCTTCAGCAGAAATATTGTTGCATTAATGGCATCGTTCTGGCATTGCTTCACTCCTTCTGTTCTCCTTATACGATAATTTATGCTCCTGGACATCGAGGCACGATATTCATTGTTCCACTTTTAACAACCATGGAGAAACCTTGAAATTGGTCGATTAAAAGCAATTCAGCGATTGATACGCGGGTTTGATGCATAGGTTCAAGGTTCTCCGATCCGATCAGTTGTACTTGTCCAGCATCAAGCGGGCGTCTGTTGATCTGAAAGGTAGTTGCTGAAAACAATATATAGCATCGCTCTCGAGGATTACGGCAAATACCGGAAACAAAGTCTGATTACTTGCATAAAAAGTTCTTTGGAAGTGAGAGTCGATAGATGTTTTGAAACAATGACTAGAAGCGTTGATGACGACTTCTGGAGAGGGACTGTTCCAAGGGTTAATAACCCCGTAAGAAAAGAACTGCTGCCTAGCGAATGTATGAGGACGAAGCTTGAGTCTTCTTGTTATGTCCTCATCGGCCGTCATTACTCGCTACGCTGAAGAGCAGTTCGACAAGATTTACTCTAAGCAGAAAGTGTGAATGTGTTGAACCACCACGGAGTCGTCGAAATTCAAGTGGGTGCAGATCAAGAATTTCCAGTCGGGACTCGTACGCGACGTTTCTCAGGCCTGTGACGAGTTTGGTAGCCACGCGCTGGACACCCTCAACAGCTAATATGTCTCTCTTCAGGTCAGTATACACGACCTGATTAATATACTCGGGCAGCGGTCTCATACAAACTCCACGAAGAGTTTGTCTATGCGGGGGAATTTGCGTTTGACCATAAGATCGGAGTCAGGATTGTTGCCTTCAATTCAATATCCTGTTTCCAGTTCCAAACCCAGAACTTCGTGAAGGTCTACGCCTGTTGATGTTCTGGGTTTTGGCCAGTGTGACCGGTATGATTAACCAGATAGCGTGTTCTGACATAACAACGAGTTCAAGTCGTAATCTGGGTATGATTCAGTGACTCATCGATTGATACGCTGGTTCGAGGCAGGGGCACAAGGTTGGATGATCCAGTCGGTTCTTCTTGCTCGGTATCTAGCCGGCGTCTATTGATCTGGAAAACAGTCACTGAAAACAGGGTATAGCACTGCTCGTGGAGACTACAGTGCATACCAAGTACATAGAACGATTACTCGCATAAATATATGTAGGAGACTAGCCCTATGTGAAGGTATGAATGTTGATTTTGTTAAGGTTTGTTGCATTATTTTGAGATTGCTGTGCCTTATTTGACCTGTGTTGAAGGGTGGTCTTATCTTTTTTCATTTTTCTAAGAATAAACAGTACCAATCATTTTTTATTCTTACACCAACTACTATAACCGTTTCTTTTACTCTTATTCAGTCTGACCCCTGCACATTTATAAATGTCAAAATAAGACATTTTTCTTCCATGTTCTTTCTTGAGTGGCTTATAATTCTTACCATTTCTCAATGCGTGAACAGTCACTTGCTTCAACCCGACCAATTACCATTTGTTTGAGTGAACTCAATTCCGTTTTATCGTCCCCCATTACTGAGCGGTGCCTGGTTGTCAGAGTTGTTGTACCGAGACATTCTTTGTTTGGTTTGCGATGATATTTCACATTCGAGGTATGATATTTAATTTTCATGTACATTGACTCAATTAGTACCGTATTAAATCCAGTTTTCACGAGCGTCTCCTCATTAACCGTTTCGAAGATAGATTACCTCCTCTGCCGTTGGATATTGAGAAAGGCCTTTCTGGATTAACCGATTACGCGTAACTCTTTGTGAACCTTGAATCCTTAGCGAACGATTCAATAATGAACGCAAATAGTCAGTTTAAAATTTAATCGCTGAGTAGCTCACTATAGACAGTCCCGATCTAGACGGAACAGGGACGTCAACGGAACAGGATGCGAGCACCAAAAGTGTATTGCTAAGCGGAATCCATTCAAACAAGTGATGCTGATTTCGTACAAGGACAAGCGGTGTAAACTGTAAATAAAAGTAAACCGAAATGAGAAAATATATACAGTGTCCTATAAACTTCTCCTTAAAGCATTAAAAAGATGAAGACGCCTGATGAAATGAGGACCTGTTAAACATAATACTCTTTGAAAACTGTTGGCCATCTGGTCGTTTGTCATGAGCGAATGCGGGAAAGATCAACAAGGGTTTTCGAGTTGGGCTGAGGATGTACGGGCTGTTCGTTACGTATGGGCTGGCTAGAGCAACTTTAGGTCCATCAATGCTCATTGTATCGTTGGATCCATTGCAATCAGTCAAAAAATACTTGCTGAATCGCTTAACCATACGGAATGGTCCGGAGTATAGCTTTTGGGGGATGAGCCTTAAAGGCGTCGACAAGAACGAAAACAAAATCACATAGATCCAGATTGAAGCGCTCTTGTTCTTATTTTGTTGTTTAACCTGGTGGGTTGGGGCCGGATTTCTGTCATGGATGACTTCGACTGTTGCACGAAGGTGGTAGTGTCAAAATTAGTTTCGCCGGCATTCGACTCGCGAAGCAGTTCACCAGGGAGGCAAAGTGTCGTAC
The DNA here is from genome assembly GCA_013368495.1 of Paragonimus heterotremus. Classification (NCBI taxonomy): domain Eukaryota; kingdom Metazoa; phylum Platyhelminthes; class Trematoda; order Plagiorchiida; family Troglotrematidae; genus Paragonimus; species Paragonimus heterotremus. Next base: position 216,298 of record LUCH01000270.1, on the reverse strand, counting down.
CGTAAATTAATTCTGCAACTGTACAACCCATGTCTTCCTTAACAGTCGATCGACTTCCAAGCATGACAAGGGGTAAGTGATCGGTCCAACGCTGAAGGTCTAGTTGGACCTTTGAAGAAACCTTCAGCTGACGGTGAAAACGTTTAACCAGACCATTTGCTGCCGGATGGCTTGAAGTGGCTTTGATGTGATCAACTCCGAGTAATCGATTGAAATGTCTGGACAACGCTGACTGAAATTGTATACATTTATCAATGATTACAATCGTTGGAACACCATAGTCTGAAATCCACCCGTCTATGAAGGCTTGCCCAACAGTCTCGGTATTCTTGTTGGGGAGAGGTATTGTCACTGGCTATCTAATGAAATAATCAACGCACTTCAAAATATACCGATGATCTTTTGGACGGCCCGACTATGTCAACATGAACATGACTGAAACGTGCGTCGGGGTTGGCGAATGTGTCGAGGCCCGTGATTGTAGGCCGGTGAACTTCGTTGCGTTGGCAATCATTGCAGGTTCTCGCCCATTCTCCTGTGCCCTTATGCATGTTTGGCCGTAAAAATCGTCCTGCAATCAGCTTGACGGTGGCACGAATGTTGGGATAGGACATGCGGTGGAGACTGTTAAAAATGCGTCGATGCCATAGGTCGTGGTGCCATGTTTGTATGGCATTGCAATGAGTGCGGCCGCGAATGCCCCGGAGGTTTGGGATTACTAGGTCACCAGCGTATTCAAGATGCACCGTCGGCGAAGAGACCACCAGTACTTTAGGCTCAGGTAGGTCGTATAAACATATCCTTTCTACTTTTCATTACTGCATCGACCAAGATCATGGTGGCCTGGCAACTAATCCGCTCATCTTTCCAGAAATGTGGGTGTCTGCTATCTCCTATCCATTCTTTTCTTGAGCTTCGTTGGTGTGTTGAATGATTAATCGTCTGCCTCATCTTTTCGTTGTTCACCCTTGAGTTTTGTTCTCCAACTTCTTCCTCTCTGGAATGCAGTAACATGAACTCGTATACTGGAATGTTTCTTGTATCACATTTGACATATATTTGTTCTCATTATACATCTTGTCGTTGCAGTCTCTCTCTCTGTTAATTCTCCGGGAGATGGGGTTTTTTTTCTTGCTGGTCATTCAGTTGGCCAGCCAACATCGGCCGGCTGTACACGAATGACCCAGTCACACATATACTAGTCGTATTCCTTCAGGTTTACACCGGATATATAGTGTGTGAGTAGAACCGCAAGTGTTGCAGCGCAAGACACTTGGGGTTCAATTCAGTTCAGTTTAGTTTCCAGGACGCAGCGGCTTCAGCCAGAAATTGTCCAGTTTCTTGCACCAGTGAGCTTCTGAGGGCGCCTACTGCTGCGACAATAATGAGAAGAGATTCTTCACTTCCATGAGTTAGTATGAACGCTACCAGATAAAAGCTGAGAAGTTTAGTTCCCAGTGCCATCAGAACACGGCAAGTTCAAAGCTACCACCGATACACAAGTTTATCCTTCCATTGAAATTACATGAAACAAGGGTAAAGATTGGGATCAATGAGGGTTTGATTCCTATAACCTGTACTTTCAGATGATAAAAACATATTTGTGATTATTTAAAGTGCAGACATTCTTGGGCTTCGGTCACTGTGACAGGCTAATCCGCTCCCGATGCCGCCAACCATATCTGCTGCGAACTGAGAGATGTAGTCCAACTATCGATGTTCTCTCAGAGAATCACGGTCGGGCTTGGTGATGGAAGAATAAATAAGTGCTTCGCGATCCTTTATGACAGCAAAACGCCTGCCTTCCAACACATGGTGAAAGTGTTTAACGGCGAAAAAGGAGCTGACAACGCGCGACCGAAGGTACTATAGCGCGCTCGCGCTTGATGAGGCTTGCGGGAGAAAAATCAAGGCTGGACTTGAGTGTCCACGATCCGCTGCAGAACCACGCCGACAGCTGAATGGGTTACATTAATCTGTAGAATGAGATCCGAATCTTCGTCTACACGGATGCGTGCCAGGATCGTATCTTGTGACAACGCGTCTTTAGAAGCGCCAAATGCCGCCTTAGCCGGAGACGGTGAAACAAAATGCTTTAGATTATCCTTTAACAAATCTGTAATAGGTTGCAACAACTCCAAACAGTGCGGAATGAAACGGCGGTAGTAATCTACGATGTTCGGAAACTGACGCAGGCTTTTCTGCGACTGTAGCGGTAGATTATCTTCAAAGGTAGTGATTTTTCTAATAAGGGTTCAATGTCGTCATGGGTGATTCGGTGCCCAAAACCTTATGTGCAGCCTATCCAAAAAATACATCTAATCGGGTTTAGGGTCAAGCCACACTGGTCAAAACATTCGAGAGCTGCACGGGGGTGCGACATGTGCTGATGTTCGTCCTTGTTGGCCACGAGAACGTTGTCAAAATAGACAAGCACGAAGTGTAGACTACGAGGGACTTGATCCATTATATTCTGAAAGGTCTGAGCTGCATTTCGCAACCCGAATGGCAACCATCAAGTTCGTACAGTCAAAGGGGGTTGTGGTTACAGTCTTCATTACGGCTTCTGGGATCACAAGTAACTGGTGGTATGCCCGCTGTTTAAAGCGCGGTAATCATCATACGGACGCCAGTCGCCAGGTGAGGTTTTATACAATGTATGCGTGGGTGAGGCCCAAAGGATACTGGGGGACTGGATGATGCCGAGTCGCAGAAGATTCTCGAATTCAACTGTAGATAAGACCCAACTGTGAAAAGTCAGGGCTTCGGCTGGATTCGAACCAGCGACAGAAACACCATGCCTCTACGCGACAAGGGCTCTACCAGCTGAGCTACGAAGCCACGCCAGGAGCTCGGAAATTTCACACTTGGGTGGGTAACCGAGTCCAAATGTGAAATTTCCGAGCTCCTGGCGTGGCTTCGTAGCTCAGCTGGTAGAGCGCTTGTCGCGTACAGGCATGGTGTTTCTGTCGCTGGTCTGAATCCAGCCGAAGCCCTGACTTTTCACAGTTGGGTCTCATCTAAATTCATGAATCTGCCAAACTACTTATAGGTAATAAGAATTCAGCCTTACCTATTTTGAGCTTCCTAAGTGGTAACCGACGGGGGCGAGCGACGGTAAAAGACTCTTTGGTGGTAATGTGGTCGAAAACGTCATGTTTCACTGATGACGATGGGCCTGATGGATTGATAAGGCGTGGGGACTGTCGAAGCAGAATTGCGAAACTGTTTTCTGGTAAGGCCGAACATAATCAAATTGGGTTAGTTGATGCAGCCTTTCCGTGCACGCACAAAGCTGTTGCGCTGTCGACCACCTTCCAGCCTCTTACATCCACCACGAGTTCAAAGGAAGTGAGAAAGTTAACGGTAACAATTGAGTGATGTACGTCTGTACCGGTAAAGGTCCAGTGGAATTACCGGCGGAGGTCAAGGTCGAGAATGAGTACCCTCTCTCCTTAAGTCTGAATAGCGGTGCGGTTAGCGGCCTGTAGGGCATACGACATATGTTTGGGGATATATATGTCACCACTGGAGGAAATAACACTAAACTCAGCGCCCGTACCAATGGGGAAGTTGAGGGATGTTGAAATGTCGATTATATAAAACAGGCGACGTAGGTATGGGCCAGTGGCAGCCGTCGTCATTATTGACTGACTTGATCGTTCTCCGTCCGACTTTGACCACTCCGAAAGTAACAGGGCTCGTCGAAATGCCAATCACGTGTACCAGAAGTGTATTACTTGATCGAATCAACCAAAGTAGATGGTATTTATTTTGTACAGTAACAAGTGGTGTAGACTCTACTTAAAAGTAAAGCCAAATATGAAAATCCGTGCAATACCTATGGATGCTCTGTGTAAACAAAAGCCAGGCAATGTTTTCAAACGATATCTAGATATGCTGCAGACGATTCCAGATAAAAGGCAATCTCGACGGTTTAAGAAAACGGTCTAAGAAAACAACTGCTGCCCAGGGAAGGTCTGAAAACGAAATTTGAATAGCTTTTTATCACGTATTCGCCGGCCGCCATCATTCGCCACGGTGAAGAATTGTTCAACGTGGCCTGCTCCAAAGGAAGAGTGTGTGTAATATTCCAGATAGTCAATCACAAGATCAACACACTATGTCCAGAAAAAGTCACAAGTCAACAGTAAGCGTGTATTGAACACAACACAGATACCGAGAGATTCAATTTTCAATGTGTCCTTGTCCATACATATGTATGGGGTCCCACGGTCCGGAATAGCCCACCAATCAAAAGTGGCCTCGCGCTCACTGCCCGCCGACCTCCGGCTCTGGTTGGTCATCCACCTCCGCCCGTTGCACGGACGCGGCCAACCTGCGTGTTCGGGGGCCTGAAAGAAGGCGGAAGGGAGTATGTGTAACGAAACAACATGGCGGCGCACTACACGCTACTACATGTGTGAGAATTAAATCATCGCACATTCGTCGAAATTCAAGTGAGTTTAGATCAAGAATTTCAAGTCGAAACTCGTAGGCGACATTCCTTGGCCCCATCACCAGTTTGGTGGCCGCGCGCAAAACATGCCCAACAGCCAATATGTCTTTCTTCATGCCGGTATACGCGATTCGAATAAACTACTCGAGGTGCCGCCTTTTATAAACCCCGCAAAGCATTTGAAACGCCTCCTTATCGAGGAAAGTGCACTTACTCATCCAAATAGCGGCAACCCGTTTCTCGCCGGCATATCGTGGTTCAGTGATTCAGCGATTGATACACGGGTTCGAGGCACAGGCCCAAGTTCCCCGAATCCACTTCTTTTATCTTACTCGGTGTCAAGCGGGCGTCTGTTTATCTGGAGGGCAATCATTAGAAGCAGGATGTAGCTGTGCTCCTCGGGACCATAGCACATACCAATAAATGAGTACGATCTTGATCTCGTTTTTTGAATTGCGGACCTATAATTCTTCAAACGTCAGTCCTGTAACGTCACAAACAAACGGGCCAGAGGACCCGTGTCGGCCTGGTGAGTAATTTTTTATAATTCGTTAGGGTGTTCTTTTACCTTCGGTGCTTCTAGCAAATATAGATATAACGATCCCAGTCGATCTTTACTGCTTGGACATTTCGCATCCCACAATAGGCGTGCGACCAACTTTCATACTTTTGCGATGAAGGCTTTTTCCTTTCCGAGATATGGTGGCCACACTTGGGCACAGTATTCAACATGGAGGCAAACTGTGCCCCAATACAACAGAATGAACACTTCTAGACAGGAGTAACTTCTGCGGACGCCAGCTGACACAATGCTCGTCATGCTTTTGTCGCACCGGAGGTCACTGGGGCAGGCGGGGCAGGCGGGGCAGACGTATTGGTGATGTGAAGACCCAAGTCTTCTATCAGTCGTTTTGTTGCTCCTACGATAATCTGTCGATGTGCGTCCTTTGGACACTCGATGATCAACTGGGGAGCATAAGAGAGAACATGGCTTTTTAGGACATTCAGCAGTAGATTCCACTATAATGTTCGTTCGCAGATTGCCAGAGTCTCCTCCTGAAGGGCGTCTAAGTCCGACGCACCTCCCATCAGTCTTATGTTATCTGTATATTGATCATGAACCAACTGGGATGTATGTCAGGTCACTTGCGTGTACCAGGTAGGGCAGTTAAGCAGAGACTGAGCCTCGTGGTTAGTCAGTTAACGGCTAACCTTCGCCAGACAATGCTCCCCGTATTGCCATCTAACTGGAAAAGTCTGAATACACTAACTGACTGAATGAGATATTCCAGCTTCTTGTAGCTTCCAATCCATTAGCCTGCGGGCGACAGAAGCGGAGGCTTTCTGGAAACCTAGATAACATGCAGTGACCGCTTCTTCTCTATTCAGGTCATCCGTGACTGTGACCACAAACACAAGCAGACAGCACCTACCACTAAAATGGCCGTGTGACGATCTCTGAGTGGCTACTTCTCACAAAGGAATCTGCAAATCCGCTCCCATAAAGTGCGCTTAAAGATCATGCTGGCGACACTAGTCAGGCCTGGTGGTCGATTATCCTCTACTAAGTTGAAAATTGTGGCGCCTTCCTTCCAATCTCTGACGAAGATACTCGTATTCGTTGTGACATCGAACATATGAACAAAAAACGAGGCCAGAAGCTCAGTCAAGGGTTTCAGGATAGCCGGGTTGATCATGTCTGGTAATGTGGACTCTGTCCAGTCACAAAAGGATATTGATTGTTCAACTTGATGGGGCGCTATATCCTCGTCGGTAACTGTGTAATTCATCCGTTTGTTGTTCCAGGGCCGAAACGAGTTGGAAGCGGCCATTTGTGTACGAAAAAAGATTTCCAAATATTTCCTGAAATATCAAAATGCACATTTCAGGATAATCATACAAATTTTTGGAGTGTAACAGTTGTGTTACAATGATAAGAATAGGCTACATCCAAAAATTATTCACATTCACACTTTTGTTGGTAAAATGTTCTGCCTTTTTCTATAAATTTATCGTGCTGGCCTATGTAGTTGATTCCGCGTGCTGAAAATGTCTCCGTCGAAACCCCTATTGTGGAATACATACTTCCGTCTTGTAGAAGCGCTCAGCTGTGCGTGGCTTAGTAGATAGAAATGAAGTTTTACTTTTTGATCACAATGCGTCCACATTGCTTTAAACAATAAAGTAATTTTTAATGAAAGCTATGCCATCTCGTCTGTGGGCTAGTTATATAGCTGAGTTATATATTCAGCCTGTTTTCATATCAGTATTTCCGGTAGGAAGCGGTAGGTGAAATTTCATTCCTAAAAGCGTTTGCACCTGACTTTATCACGTGGTTGTTTCTATCCAGGGTTGTAGTGTCCACAATTCAGTTATATTTCATAAAACATTTTTGTACATTTTGTGTTTATCATTTTGTCACCCTCACCTGTACACTTGCTTGAAAGCGTCGTCGTCACTTCTTGAATTGAATTGTCAACACAAAAAACGGGAGTTACTGCGCATCATGTCTGTCTTCTTCATTCGTGGGGATTTTTGGTCCGGTAAAGTGTTTTGACGGTGAAACATTTTAGCACCGCGTATTAGCTGACCTTTCGACGCTTAACGTTCATCCCGCGTCACTTGTAGAATTGTCTATCGGTCGTCTAACGAATCTGCTCTCTGGCGCCGTCTTTCTTTCTTGTGGTGGTCCATTCAATCCAACGAACCTTGACTTATCTGTGAGTCGTTCCCATTTCGCAGTTACCTCTTCCGCTTAATTTGTACGCTCAATTGTTGAGCCTATCCGTTACTGCTATGACTCTCCTTCGATATTACGACGTTCTGGTTATTATTATCGTTTGGTTGATCAGACCACTACAAAATTGATGATCCTGCCTATTTTTTCTAACAGTTCTCTATCCATTGCTTGATACTGGCGATGCTTGATGACACCATGGACTTTGAAATTAAACCCGAACGCAGTTTTACTTTAAAATTGCCCGAACAGCGCCCGAAATCCTCGACTGTTGTTCCGCCATATTGAGGCCGTCTTTAACACCAGGCGGACAACATCAGAAAAAATACGATTCTCCCACAAGGCGCCATCTCTTCTCTTTGATGTCGCGGCAGAAGTGGAAGACCTGCTGAAATCATTCCTGTCGAATTTCCCTTGTACCATTTTAAAACACGCTATCACCAAACGGACTGAGAAGTCAGAAGCTAAATTGCCATTCGACTTGTTTGACCCAGTCGAGCTAGGTGACCAGTCCCCAACTCATTTGTTACGCTACATGAGAGGCATTTAGGGCTCACGGAAGCTCGATGATGCCATCTTGAAGTAGCTGCGGGCAGAAACTCTGCCAACTGCGGTGCAATACATTTTGGTTGCCATGGATGAGGACAGCTCAACTGACTAATTGGCAGCCCTTGCGGACAAGGAACCGGAAACCTCCTCCCAAAACCGATGTGCACCGCAACCATAGCTGTCCCCATGTCTTCCCCTTCAGTCTCAAGTGCTGATGATGATCTAGACATATTGAGAGAGAAGACGTGCCATCTTGTAGACAGTATGGCCACGCAGATCAATGAGCTGAAAAGATACTCACCCAGAAACCGCGCACGACCTACACGATCTGACCCCCGCAGTCCATCAGGATGGCGGTGGTACCACCAAAAGTTCTGACACAAATCGAGGAAGTACACCCAACCGTGCACATTCCGAACCCACCACGCTTTACCGTCTAACCGGCAGGCCAGCCAGTAGCGGCGACGACTGCCGCTGACCCAGCAGGTACAAGTCGCCTGTTTTTCATCAGAGGTCGATCGACCGGCTTGTGGTTCCTTATCGAAACCGAAACCGAGCTCAGCGTCATTCCACCGCAACCCAGTGATCGACTTCAGTCTGGCCAGTATACTCCACAGGCTGCAAATCAAAGTCGCATCAAAACCTATATAAAACGCTCTCTCACTGTCGATTTTCATCTCCGGCGAGGTTTTCGATGGATATTCCTGTTTGCTGACGTCCAATCGCCACTGATCGGTGCCGACTTCCTGACATTTCAACCTTCCCGTTGGTGTCCGAAGGCGTAAGCTAATTGACAACACCACCGCATGCACAGTAAACGGTGTCCAATTGACGATTGCATCAACCGGCATCCGGCTCGCTTTTCAACCAACATCGTCTTCCGCAGAACTGCTGACAGATTTCTCTTTGTTAACTCTACCGTGCTCACCTACCGAGACGGTTAAACACGATGTGGCAAATCATATTGTAACACGCGGTCCTTCGATTTTTGCTCGTCCATATTGTTTACATCCAGACAAACTCAAAATAGCCTATGCTGAATTCGAACGTGTGCTTCAGTTGGGCATAATTCGGTCTTCAAACAGCTCTCGGGCGACACCAATACACATGGTACCCAAAATGTCTCCGGAGATTGACGGCCTTACAGCGATTACCGTGCTCTCAACAATTGCACAATCCCGGACAGGCACCCTATACAACACATCCACTATTCTTCCTTAAGACTCGCTGGCGCAACTATTTCTTCCAAATTAGACTCAATACGCGCCTATTACCACATCCCGGTCGCGGAAGAGAACATCTCAAAAACAGCCATTATAACCCCTTTGGGATTTGTCGAGTTCACGTGAATGCATTTTGGACTTCGTAGTGCGGCTCAAACATCTCAGCGATTCATGGGCGAAGTATCACGTGGACCATTTTCCGCGTACGTCTACATCGACGATGTTTTGATCGCTAGCCGCTCAAACGAGGAACACTTTTCTCATCTTCGCGCCGCTTTCGATCGTATCGCGCAGTGTGATGTTAAGATCAGCATCGACAAGCGTGCCCTTGGAGTTAGTTCTCTGGATTTCCTGGGGCATCGCAGTGACCAAACCAGTATAACATATTTGCCGGGTAAAGTCAATTCCACCTCGACCTTTCCGATTCCAACAACGATGACCCAACTCCGACGATTTATCGGCACACTTAACCATCATCGACGTTTCATTTTCCATTACGTGGACGCTTTAAAACCTTTGACAGACCTGATTGACTCCAAACGTAAATCATTTGAACTGCCACCCGAAGCCGAAGCAGCATTCTCAGCAATGAGGGAAGCCGTATGCCACGCCACTAAACTATGCTCTATCGGCGGCGATCCAAACGCCCATTTCGTGCTTATTACGGATGCATCAAATGCTGTCGTTGGCGCTGTCTTAGAACAATCCGTAAATGGCGAACAACATTCCTTAGCGTTCTTTTCCTAAAAGTTATAACCAACAAAGGTTAAATAAAGCAACTTTGGACGTGATCTGCTAGCAATCTATTTGGCGGTCCGTTACTTTCAGCACCTTTTGGAAGGCTTACACTTTGTCGGGCAAACCGACCACAAATCTTCGACATTTGCTTTTCACGCCAAACCCGATCAATACTCTCCGCGAGAATCAGACATTCGGACCATATCTCTCAATTCACCACGGACATCCGACACTAACGTGGTGACGGTAACATCGGGGATAATGCTTTGTCACGTCCTGATGTCAACTCAGTCCAAGCGCCAACTTCCTTCGTCTTGCCTAAAGTGGCCACTGCCCAACAATGCATTGAGGACATGAAGGACGTTTCCAACTGCAAGTCCTTCAAACTATCTGCCACTCCTCTGTCGGCACAAGTTGGTGGCATTCTGTGCGATGCCTCAACTGGTGAACTTAAAGCTTTTGTCCCGCTTTCGTACCGTTGAACTGTTCTCATTAATTTCCACCGTTTGTCTCACGCCTGAAAGCGCGGCACATTAAAGTTGATTGCGCGGCGCTTTGTTTGGCCCTCTCGGAACAAAGACTTTTGTCTATGGTCACAATATTGTATGGAGTGCCAAGGGAGTAAAGTGCACAGGCACACGATCACAAAACCTGGCACATTCTTCCGGCCAGACGCCCGTTTTCCCCATGCACACCCTGGCATCGTTGGCCCACCGCTACCCTCTAACGACTGTACGTATATACTGACCGTCATCGACCGTTTTACCCGTTGGTTTTTAGCTGTGTTCATTAGAGATACTTCAGTGGAGACAGTCGCTAAAGCTAATTTTGGTGTACCATCTACAATCGATACGGATCGAGGCACCCAGTTTCAGTCTTCCCTTTTTCGCAACTTCACGGAGTTACTGGGTTGTTTGCATGTCATAACTACTGCGCGCCATCCTTAAGTTAGTGGTTTGGCCGAGCGTTTTTCACCGACAACTGAAAGCCTTGATAACCGCGCAGTCTGACACGACTATATGGAGCGCGCGCCTACCACTCATTCTCCTTAGAATCAAGCCTACCAATAAAGAGAACATCAGCTGCACTACTTCCGAATCAGCCTACCGTACCAACTTGCACCTCTCAAGGATTTAACTCAACCATCGACTCATTCAGAACCTGTTACGGATTACATTTTACGTTTACGCCAGCACATGTCCGACCTTCTTTTCACGCCGACCCTTCACCACTGGCGTCGAGAACAAAAAGTTCCAGATTTGTTCACCTGCAAATTTGTTTTTATGCGCCTAGATGCCACCTGGAAACCATTACAACCACGTTACTTCGGTCCCTCCAAGGTGGTTAAGAGCGACGAAAAATTCTTCATTATAGACATGTCCGGACGAAGCGAATCCGTACCCAGTGATCGACTAAAACCGGCCTACACGGAAATTGATGTTCACCCATCTGGCCCGATGATGGCCGTAAACGACCCCTCTCCACCCCCGACAGTATCAAATCCACCTGCATCCCAGCGACCTTGTTCTCTCGAACAACGCACCGTACGTAGCGGGCGATCTGTACACTGGCCGAAACACAACAGATTAAAGTACGTGACATGACTATCGAGTGTTTGATTTGTTCTCTTTCCACTGCCGCTCTGGAGCTCCTGGGATGGCATTCGGAGATTTCAAATGTGGAATGTGGGCAAGCAAGAAGTTGGAAAACATAATGTTGATCATCAGCACAGACTGCAGTCGGCGAAAACACAGACCGACAGTAATTAAAATCATTGGCATCCATGATACAAAGATAGAATTGTTGTAGATGAGATAGTACAACTGAGAATTAATGTTACTGTCGGAGAAATAACGAGCATCAAAGTTGGTAACTAACCTTCAGATAGGCGAGAACCAAGCTGCGTACAAGTGAAAAGTTACATTCAAACATAGTCAGAAAGCGATAAACTAGTGAGCACGCTGAATTCTAATGATAAAGTGGAATATATTACCACCAGTTGCACACTCACATGAATCATAGAAATGAAAAACCGAATAATAACGTCAGGTGCAAACGCTTTTTGGAATGATATTTAGTCGACCGCTTTCCATTGTGAATGCGGATAGGGAAGCAGATTGAACAGATGATACAGATACATAACTAACCAAGAATAATGATGGGTTCGCGCTCATTGGATGTAGCCCAAATATTCAGTGTGTAAAGAAAATTGTGTAGTTCATTCCGAAATCCTATAAAGCCATGGAGATGGATAAGGAAGACAATGTATAGTAAGCCGATTTGATGTTCCGAGGCCGAAACGAGTTAAAAAACGTTCACTTGGGCGCGAAAAAAGAATTTCAA